>JAOUQU010400320.1:0-12089 GCA_028566735.1 Ammoglanis amapaensis
ATTAAGAATATACGTGCATTCATTCAACATTTTAGTAGCAAAATAATTGCGATTAATTAATTACAGACCCTGTAATTGAGTCCCACCACTAATTATATTACATCACTTGTGTTGTATTGTGTCTATTTCTTGTGTTATAATAAGAGTTTTCTGAAGAAAGATACATACATAAATCATCAAACGAGGGATTATATTAAGTAAAATATATAACTAATATGAAACTCATACACTTAAATATAATATAATATTATGTAAAGGTTTTATTATCTGTTCAGTACTATTGTATTTTGTTATCTTACCCGCCATCAATGAAACGTTTCTGTGTTCAAACGGGATGTTGTTCTTCTTGGCGAAGATGTAAACCGAGCGACAAGGCTGCGAAAAAAGATCCAAATAAAGTTCCAACACCATTTTTAAACGATATTTGTTCACTTTTACTTCTTTAGTTTCTCGGTTTCCTGTCACAAACCTCTCAGAGACTGAACAGTCGCGCTCGAGCTGCGTCTTTATATATAAAGACCTCTAGATTAAACCACGCCCACAAAACAATCCACCACCATGTTCATGCACAGATAGTAAAAAGCATTACGAGCGTTAATAAGATCTCCGGGGCACCACTGATCCTTTCTTGGACCACTGTGGGTAAATATCGACCACAGCAGACACGAAACAAGAGCTGCAGCTTTAAAGATGCTCCGACCCCTAACAAACATGCTGATTCAAACCTCAAATTCAAGGATAAAATGTTTTGTTGCTGCTTAATATATCCCACCGACTAACATGTGTCATGATGAAGGAAATGAACTCTTCACCTGTCAGTGATCATAATGATTTGCCTGATTGATGTATATTTTATTTAGTAAAACAGACTATTCCAAGATTTATATTTTGTATTAACCGAACTTCACTTATACTCTTATAAATTTAAATTACTCTTCTCTGTCTATGCTATAATAAAAAAGCAGAGTCTCTCCGGTGAGGCTGTAAAACCTTAAACTGCTGAAATATTTGTCTAAAAATATCATAAATGTTTCTTTGAGTACTTTATCAAACCACAACTAGTCGCCCACATGGTCTGGGGATTTCATTGGTGTATGTGATCTTCTGCAAATATTTATTTTTGATTACTAATGGTTTGCTTATCGCTGCACTTTAATGAACATTTCCAGTCTTTGAGTTAAGGACATTGGATTGAGCTTCAGGTCACTCACTGTATGGATAAACCACTCCTGTGTTAAGAGATTACAACCCCCACAGTAACTTGTAGTCCAAGTCATAGAAATAGATTATAAAACCTTAAATGTTTTACTAGGCAAGGGTAAAGGGCAAAATTAAAAACCCAGCCTGAATGCACATGACCTTTGATTTACACACACACACACACATGCAGACAATTACACCTTACACACATCTTTGTATTGTATCGGTTAGAAATTCGTTCTTGAATTGTACATTATCTCTGAACACAAGTCCAAATGATTTTTGATGAAGTCATTGTATCAGACATTTGTAGTGTACAATAATCCAAACCCTTGTATGCTAAATAACAAATTTTAACACAATTGTAAAGAAACAGGATGCATGCATCTTAATAGTAGGTAATAGACATTGTTCTTAACACTATGTACTATGTACACTCTATACCTTGCCATTTCCTGCTTTAATCTGTAGTCGTTTGTATTTTAGATGACAAAAGTATGTGAGCATGCGTTATTATTTTTTGTTTCAGGCACACCCATATTGCTTTGAGGCACAGTTGGATTGTGGGACGGCCAAAGATACAAAATATGTTGCACATGTAACGCTCAGTTTTAATTTTGCATCACACTTTTCTATTATTGTGTCGGACAATAACATCCCTACAGCTGCATTGCTTATTTTCAAGCCGTTGCATCAGAACCAGCATTAAATCCTTCTGCAATTTGGCCTTGGCCAACCATGACCCTCTCACCGAGGTACTACTATTCATTTCGTGGACCACTCTTGATAGACACTGACCACCTCACTTTGGTGTAAATTTTACTTAGTAAAATAAAATTGTACAAAATATATTTTTACCACATTTTTGGGGGGGCAGGTAAGTTTAGGACAGGTAAGTTCAGTCTAAATGAGTTATACGCTCTGTAACCTTTGAACAAGACCCTTGCCTGTTCTAGCTGGCTACACTGAGCCCATCTATCTATCTATCTCTATGGGACACCCATTGTTTACCTGCACTGCTGGCTCATGGGTAGGGCAAAACAATCACACATGTAGTACTAGTATGACTGCCTTTGTTGCTGGTCTGGCCCTACCCATGATCCAGTATTGCTTGTCTGTTAGATATATAAGCATGCGTTTGTCGTAATTGCACACCCAAAGCAAATAAATATAAACAACTTTTAATTTGTATACAATATTTATATTTACACCTTTCTTCTTTTTGTGCACCTCCAATCTTATATTTATTGTACTACATACTTCCATATACTAACTATATTATTAGTATAACATATTATTGAATTTTTATTATTTACTGCCATTACTATTTTACCACTGAATGTTGCTATTATATGACTTTAATAATATATATTATAATCCATATTTTACTATATTGGAACCAATTACATTTTTGTTTGTTTTATGCAAACAGGACCAATACAAAAGAACTCAACTCTGTTTTATTCCTAATAACAATCATAATCACATTCATTAATCCCAGAAAGTATAACATCTAAATGTGAAATAGATTTGCCTTATGAGAAAATATTCAAAAACATTTGAAAAGGTTGCTAAAAGGGTTCAATCTCCAGAGCAGATAAGCTGTGCAATGTAAGGTGTGTTCTCAAACAGAGGACAGTGTAACAAAAGAGACGGTGGAAAGCTGTGCAGTCCTACAGAAAGCTCATCACTGTGCCTTTCTTTCCCACTTGCCACAGCTCCAGCGGGTGGAACCGAATCACAATGCTGTAAACACACAAATAAGATTGCATCAATGTTCTACATTTTAAAAAGGAAACAATCTACACGACTATACTATATCATAGTTTTGTTCTAAGTTAGTGAGTAATGTATATGAACTGTGTGTTATTCAAATTTCTTTGCAAGTTATTAGAAGTTTACAGATTTTATTTTCTCAATTGTGAATTTCACAGCTTCAGGAATATTTTATATTTACATAGTTTTGCAATATTCTTTTACTGAACATCATTCATTTTGTTTTATGTATAGTTAATTAATAAAAAGTGTAAAGTGTGTGTGTGTTTGGGGTCCTCAATAACTTTCACACAGTGAACCCTATTTAATTCATTGTGTAACATATGGTACAGGTTACAAACAATAAAGAATGAGTAGTCACGTCCTTTCCCCCAAACAATTATGCCTGAATGCCAAGGTCTTCGGAGACAGAACAGACGGTGCTTCTAGATTCCCAGTGCTATGTGATAACAGCATTTTTTGTCTGTATAGTCAGTTATTGTTTTCAGTGCCAATGTGACACATGTACACATAAACTTTATTTTTTCCACAGAGGAAAGAAAATCATCAAGTAACAGATTAGGTCCCAATAACATTGATGCACAGAAGTGGAAAATTCATGGCATCATCTAATTTCTTTTGGTTTTTAAAATATGTATATCTAAAGTAATCTGTGTAGCCTATAGAGAAGAATTTAAGTCTGGGGCAATGTTAGTATCATCCCAATTACTTTAGTGCCACCTAGCTGCAGCAAAGCATACAAAAATAAAACTACTGTACATTCTAACATCAGATATGAATTCTAATAATGACAAATGGAACAAACCTGTGAGTTATGGCAATAGTCAAGAACTAAAGCGGCGTAGCCATAAACTAAAACTATATAATCTTAAATCAAACAATCACAATCCATGTCTCACTGACCGGTCCTGGCTGAGCCCCAGTTCCTGGGTGAGGAACTGGAACATTTTAGCGCTGTGCTCTTTGTTTTTTTCGGCCGTGTCAGTCACAGCAATGGCAGAAACCGAGAGCATCACAGCAGGGGAACACGAGCCAGCAATCAGCATGGGCAAATCAGGCTTCACCACCAGGTTCATCCTCTAAAAAACACACAAGCACCAAATCAGACATCATTAGATACACAATCAGACTAGAATGATAAATCATATTGTCTTTTATCTTTAATTTTATAGTCTTTAATGAGGCATGGAATCATTTTGAGACCCATTGATGCCTGATCTGTGCACCATACAGAACCATTTTTACTTACATTACTCTCTCACTTTCAATTTCACTGGATAATTGATGTTGCCAGATCCATCCATTTGTACATTGGTGGAAGGTCCATAGATTCAAAAATTACATTCTTTAAACAAAGCCTACAGAATAACTGTTAGTACAAATATTAGAAATGTGTTATTACTTTAATGTGTTATTATTTGTTATTACTAGTTAGTTACACCAACCAGTAATAACATTATGAACACAGTTACATGACTGTATGTTTATGCAGGGTTCATAAACCATGGGTTAGATACTTTAGAATGAATTTTAGATCAAACAACAAGAGTTTGTCTGTATGTAAACAGTGCAGAAGATTACAAGGTCAGTTCTGCTCTGTTAAAATCATCTTTTGAATGGTTCAGGAGAAATTTATTCTTTATTTATTTATTCCAACGTTGTTAATGTCTCTTCTGACGTAACAGTTCGTTTATTAAATAGTTAATAATGGCTATTTCACGTTATAACAAACCGACGTCTCAGCTCCTTTTAGCAACATTAGCAACTAAACTCACCTCCTCTGGTTTTCCAAGAGCAGCCGCTGTGGTGGAGCAGAGCTTTTTAAGAAAATCTTCAGAAAACCTACTTGCAGGTAAATTCGTCTCTAAATCAATGAATGGCATGTTTGTGTTTAGAACACAGAACCACGAATAAGTGTAACTTTTATTTCAATTCTGTATAAAACTGCACATCGAGGGTAAAAAAAATCCGCCCCGCTTCCTGATTGGCTAAAGCGCAAAGATGCTCGTCCGTTCCGAGCTGTGATTGGCTGAACCAGTTGAGGCAGGTCCGACAGCATTTTGTTCTTGGCTTGATTTCAAACTAGCGCGAGTTTAACACGTCACATTGAGATCTGACGTCATATTCGTACATTATGATCTGTTTGTAGATAACAAAGCTTGAATTTTTACTTTCGCAGACAGATTTCCACAATGTTTGCATAGGAGGCCCAAGTGCACTAAATAACACATGTGTTCTAAAATGTGAATTATATACATTATAAAATGTGTTCAATCACCCTAAAAGCATGTTTATTTACATTCTTGTTTTTTTTAAGATACAATGTTATGCATATATGTAAACATAAGATTGTTATAAGTCGTGTGTGTGGTGGGGGACACAGAAAATAATGGAGAAATTCGTGAACTCCTGAATTGTTCAACAGAACCAGAAATTAAGATCAAAGGAATTTAATTATACACTTTATGACTGGCAAATTAAACATTACACAGAAAAGTGAGTACAATAAATAGCAGCTTTTTATTTTATATCTTTCTCACTGCGACAACTAAAAGAAAACAAAGTAGTACGGGTAAAATCTGAATGTAGTGGACCAGGAAAAGAATTATGTCAAGTGTAATCATTCTAAATGCTCCTCACACCAGCGATGAGACACCTAAAATGTAAGAAAAGTTAGAGTTACTTCAGCTGCATATATAACATATATTATTATTATTATTATTAATCTAAGCACACGTGATGTGACCAAAAGTATGTAGAGACCCCTCTTAATTCATACATCTGTTTCAGATTAATTACATTACCAATTATCACTCGGTAGTTTTATTCTTTTTCATAGGTAACATACACAGTCACAATCATAAATCTACTGGAAACCTTTCCAGATGGGTAATAAGGCCAAAGGGTTACAGCCACAGATAGGAAAAGAAAGAGTAGCTATCAAGCTCAAGGTCAATTCTAACCACAGTTATTACCGTAACCGTATTAGTACATTGAAAGTACGATACTATTAATTTAATGAACGAAACGTTGTAGTATTCTGCTTTTTATTTTAACGGTTCAATACAGACAAAGGCAAATTAAAAAAACTTACCATGTGAAAATTTGCACTGTTTAAGAGCCTCATTAAAGCCTTCACACAAGGTGAGGTCTGACTGAGTCGTGGCGCAGTCAAGGAACTGTCTTACCTCGAACAGACATGGACCAGCAGCACGGGGGGGTTCCTACATATACAATGCAACACAGAGAAAACAACATTTTTTAGAAACAAAACTTTCTATACATTATTTACCTACTGGAATACATACTTATTAATGCCAATTCAATTTATTTTATGATCATGTTTGAATAAAATCTTTATTTTATCTCTATGTGGTAGCTTGAATGATTTTGCTTACAATACACAAGACAAACCTGTGTGGAATTTGCATGTTCTCCCTGTGTCTATGTGAATTGATTCCTATGATGTTATTTTCTACCACGGTCCAAAACATGCATTCAGGTATATTGTAGTCATATGAACTGCCATATAGGTGCATGATTAATAAGTGTTTAACAACATTGCTGTACTTGATACAAACACCATACAACAAGAACAATGTCATTACCACGTTAGTGTTATACTAATGGAGGCCCAACAGCTAGGGGCTGACGGCGTGTGTATAAAAGAGCAGACAGTTGTAATATGTGTAGACTCACCTGATGTGCTGGGGCTTGTTTAGGTGGCTCAGTAGTGCTAGAGCTGCCCCCACTAAAAGCTCCGGTGAGGGCACCACCCACCACGTGGCCAACCGCAGAACCCACAGCCACACCTGCAGCTGTGGTGGCCATCTGGGCCATCAGACCCGGCTGTTTGGGCTGGACCGAGACCGGGGCCACAGCAACTGGTGGAGGAGCAGCCGGAGCTGGTGCATACGACTGTGTTGCAACACTTTGGGGGAAAAAAAGACAATAAACAATGAAACAATACGTTAAAAGTGTATGAATGATTAAAGGTTTATATAACCAAGTGTCTGATGGGATCCTAGCAAGGCTGATTTAATTTAGGCTGAGATTTAATCTTGAGATGTAATGGTGGACTACATCATTTAACCTCATTAACCAGTTTTGTTAATATATTGAAATTAAGACACAAGGAAAAACCCACAACACTATAGTTGCTTTCAAAACAACAATTTGAAACTTCATTTTAACTTATTTATATATAAAACTTCCACTGAAAACATAATTCATTGACTAATAACATTCGGCAAATAAAGCAATAGTGTTATATAATGTTATACCCACCCATATTCAGTCTCAACCACCAGCAATAGTTAGATAATGTTATACCCACCCATATTCAGTCTCAACCACCAGCAATACAGTTATATAATGCAATACCCACCCATATTCAGTCTCAACCACCAGCAATACAGTTATATAACATTATACCCACCCATATTCAGACTCAACCACCAGCAATAGTTATATAACGTTATACCCACCCATATTCAGTCTCAACCACCAGCAATACAGTTATATAATGTTATACCCACCCATAATCAGTCTCAACCACCAACAATACATTTATATAATGTTATACCCACCCACATTCAGTCTCAACCACCAGCAATACAGTTATATAATGCTATACCCACCCATATTCAGTCTCAACCACCAGCAATACAGTTATATAAAGTTATACCCACCCACATTCAGTCTCAACCACCAACAATACATTTATATAATGCTATACCCACCCATATTCAGTCTCAACCACCAGCCATACATTTATATAATGCGATACCCACCCATATTCAGTCTCAATCACCAGCAAGTTATATAATGCTATACCCACCCATAATCAGTCTCAACCACCAGCAATAGTTATATAATGCTATACCCACCCATATTCAGTCTCAACTGCCAGTTGCGAGTTTTAATACACGTTAAAAAACGTTTAACAATAGATTTAATTTATTTTTTATTTTTTGATGCTCTTTAGAAAAATCAACATTATCAACAATTGTAAACAGTCAATGTTATTTAATTTCAAATGTAAAAAAACCCAACCAATTCGACATTTGGCAGATTAATACTGTACATAAATACGATAACTATCCATATTCCGTCTGACCCCGCCCTTTAAGATCAATCAAGCGTTCTAATAGGACAATACGCTAAACGTATCGCGAATCTGGCCAATCATGGCGAAGGGCGGGAACACAAGCACTCAATTCTGTCAAACTTACGGTATAAGAGAACTAATGCGTTAGTTTTGTAACCACTGTAAATAAATGTAAAATAAACGATTCGGCTTTACCTTGTTGGCTGGGATGGACGGCTGCGACTTCCTCTCGCCATTTTAAATATTACTTTAAAGTTTCAGAGCTCTGTCCTTCAGAAACACCACCGACTGAACTAACCGGTGCACGTGCTAATGACCTTGTGTGGGATTGTAGACAGCGCATGCGCAAAGTGGTTGGGTCTGGACCTAAAGGACTCTTCGAAAAGTTCTAGAAAAGACTCGACTCTTGACAAGAACACTGAATCTTACATTCTCGAGTCAATATGATACATATGATTCGATTTATTACATAATATATGTCCAAAAGACTAAAATAATCACGCTAACGTAGAAATTAATAATAAAGTAAAAGCAACAACTAATGACACGTGCCATCAGCACATAGGTCTTTAATTATGCCAAAACATACTGTAAAGTATAAGTATTAAAAAAATGTACATGTTCTATGTACATACATGTCATAAAGTCGTTATCTTTATATTAAAATAAATAAATATTTTAAAAACCTTTTGCTGCTTTAATTCTTATAGATGGAATATAATCAGAAATTGACTGCTTACAATTTGGAGCACCTTGAATCAAAGAGTCACAAGTGCATGTAATAAATTTTATTCGAAGAAGAAATGGAATTAGTTGTATATATTCACTGTTGCATTTGAATCATAAATTTCATTCTGAAAGGATGCTTTAAACATTTTAAAAAGGTCTCCATTAACAATAATGTGCACACGAATGCTGTAGGGAAAAACACTAATAAAACCAGTGTGTAGTCAGATATTTGTACTTTTATTCTCATGTTAATACAATATACAAAACTTAAACTACTCAACATGCGATTGCAGAAGGAGACAAGGGTGCATTTGTACAGTACAATGAAATTATTTAGAACCAACAGGCAACCATTTGCCTTCATTTTTTACAAAATATACAAAGATCCCTTGGGTTTGCTCGATATAATGCATCACCTCTCCTCAGTGTTTCAACTATTAAGTGTCATTAAAGTAAAACTTAAAAGCCACAATTCAATGCAACACGCACGCTAACAGCATACATAAAGTGCTTTTGAAAAAGAAATCGTCCCCTTTCTAACAAGCTTACTGTATATTTGTTCCACTGACACTAACGCCACAGTATTTTTATTTTATAAATAGGATTTTATTAAATAAAATTAAATAAGATTGACTAATGAATGAACAGTTTTGATCATTTGAATGTGTATTATTAAATCTGGAATTATTCAGTGTCACAAATATCCAGTACCATGAGTGATAAAGCAACGAGGCTCAATTCTTTTTAGCAGCACTTTCAAATAAGATTGAAATCAAGTCATCAAAAATGTATGATTTTTTTTTGTCTAAATGCATGTTCTTAACAGAACGATATGTAATAGCTTATCTGAACAACAAAAAATCTTTACAACATATAAAAAAATCAAAAAGAAGAAAATTTGGAGTATCTGAATTTGATGCTTTAATGCTTCACAGAAGTGTTTGTGTGCCAATGCTAAAATATTTCAATTAAGACTCAATACTGAAAAGTAGCATCTGACACACCTGCACTTTGAAAAGACTTATAAAGCATTGAAAGCAATCTCGATACACTCGACGTCACTGACGTTCATCCCTTCATGATCTTCCTTTAACATGACTACAACATCTCAATCATGAATTTGAAACCATTCTTTCATAAAAATAAAACAAACTTAAAACTGCACATTTCTTGTTTACTGGAATTGATATCGGAAATGTTCAATTAAAAGAAATTACTATGTTCACACTGCAGACAAAATCTGCTTACATACATTATTCCTTTAAATGAAAAGGACTGGGGATGTATGACTAACCATTTTAACAAACTTTGGTTGCACTCATGGACAACCGTGTATCTTATTCCTCTCACTTGCAAGCATTCAAAAAAATCAAATCAAAACTCCTAAAGGTAACCCACAATCCTAAATCCTTCTTTCTGCAAAATGTCAGTGCTACTTACCCAGAAAATCTGAATAGCTAATAAACTGATATTGTAAAAGCAATGACATTTTGCGTGGTTTTACAGTACCAAAGTAGTATTTCGTCTCCGTAAACGTGCTGCCAACAAGATACGAGATTTAGCGAAGTGCTGCTGTGCCACCTGGGCGCCATTTGGATCGTGGTGAACAACTGATCGGGATCCATTTCCAGATCATGCAAACCTGGAGAGATTTCTGATTGGCCCTGCGGTGTGAACATAGCACGAGTAAACAAGTTTGGGTTAGTTGTGTAGGAATAAAAAGCTAAACACTCACTTAAATACTTAACACTCGCTCTGTCACACGTACACGTCAACCTGTGCTAGCATGCTATTTGTGATCTGCGCTCCAAGTCATGCCATTAAACGCTGGAGAGGTGAGGGGGTGGGGGAGTGGGGGTGCGGGTCGATCCACCTGCTATGCCCGCGTTCTTCCATGGACCTTTAAAGGTCCGGATGGAGACCTAGAGTGCTCCTCAAGCATGAGGTACGATGTGTCAAAAATCATGATCGAAAAAGCAACACCAGAGAGAGATCAGGTGATGGCGGAGATTTTGGAGCGAATTTGCATGTGTAAGTGCATGTATGTTGGATAGTGTAAACTGGATTCTTTTTCACACACACAAACACACACCAGTAGACAGTCCCAATGCACAAACCCACACTTGACCAATGGGAGTGCATCAAGCCAACAAAAGGGCAGAGCCTGGAACACTTCATATCTGAAACAGGCTTAACGAATGAACTCAAGTCCCGAGTATGATCTGAAAATGACAAGAAAAATTAAGGAAATGGGAGGAGCTTGAACATCTCTGGCAGCCAATCAGAACTGCTCCTTGTATGCTCCGCGGGCGGCGGTTGAGGCGGCGTTGACAGCAGCTGTCTGCACCGTCTTGTTGGACATGACGCCGGTGGCAAATTCCTGCTGGGCCTTCTCAAAGCTCGCACCAGTGGTTCGGTATAACCCATGGACCTACACGAACACAAATTATTTGTACAAGAAGTTACAATTACTTTTGAATTGCTTTATATATTCAAGTTGCCCCATAGTTTATTTTAAGACTAAGGTTCTCATGCTCTCACTGGGAGTGTGCTAGTTTGTGATGCAAAAAACAGTCCACCACATCAACCAATCAAACATCAACCAACCGAAACAATCACTTGTGGTTCATAAATAGTTTAAGTGTATAACAAGTCAATAAAATGATGGATAACCGCACATTTCATTATATAAACACACATACGTCAATCTTGTGAGAGCAGTTTTACCTTTTTGAACATGATAAGAGAGATGACAGCAGAAGCGGTGAAGAGAGCAGCAATAAGAATCATGATGATGCCCACAGGAATGCTCGTATTGAGGCCAGTCAAAGCAGAGATCCAACCACTACACACACACAGCCACATACACAAACACACACAAAATTTAGTAAATAATTGCCCTCTTGTGAAGAAAATAATCAACACACACAAGATAGACACTTTACTAATTCCTACGAAAATGGTATTCAATTAAATAATTTGAGTAATTTGCTTTGAGCTTCATTTTCTAGTTCATTCTGAACTATTTCTCCTGTATCACCAGTTCTAATCGTTCCCACTTCCTAATTAGTGAAGCTGCTAACAATCTGATCAAAAATAGCTGGATTTTCCACTAGCAAAACTTTAGAAATTCAGAAATCCTCTGTGAAGTCTAGGGCTGTCCGCAAATAATCGATTATTCGTTGGTCGACCAAAACAATTACTAGTCGGCCAAATTCCATTGGTCGACTAGTCGAAGGACCAATGGAATTTCGCAAGGACTTGCGTTTCGTCA
>JAOUQU010400429.1:0-12088 GCA_028566735.1 Ammoglanis amapaensis
GTGTGTGTGTGTGTGTGTGTGTGTGTGTGTGTGTGTGTGTGTGTGTGTGTGTGTGTGTGAAGAAGCTGCCTTCGTCTACTTATAATAGCGGGTGTCACCTTTAACTGGCTGGAATAGAGTGATTCACTAAGGTTTTTTAATAATTTTATGCAAAGTGATTAGATCTCGCTGGCGGCTAATAGGATTTGCCCAGCTGAGCAAGCAAAGTGCTCGTGCAGAGTACCGTCTATTCAATTAAATATACCTTATTTGTTTCTAGTGTTCCTTTTTCCTCTATTCACCCTTTTCCTTCAAGGCTAAATGTGAATTGCATTAAGATCACCTTTATGCTTTATCTTGTACGTACCTAAATTACGGATGACCGATTGGGACTGTGGCTTGTTAGTATACATGGACATACGATTGACTAACTTGATCTAAAATGGTCTGTTTTGATTTGCACTCGTAATTAAGATAAATAACAGATAATCACAGAAATTAACAGGTGAGATATAATAAAAATATAAGTTGGGATTATTTGTCTTTTATTGTAAATCATTTATTTTATCATTCATCATTTAGCTTTGTTACAATGGTCTATAGTTCAATCACAAATTTAGACTGTGATACATGTGTGAATACTTTTTAATTATATAAAGGG
This sequence comes from Ammoglanis amapaensis, assembly GCA_028566735.1. NCBI lineage: Eukaryota > Metazoa > Chordata > Actinopteri > Siluriformes > Trichomycteridae > Ammoglanis > Ammoglanis amapaensis. Next base: position 641 of record JAOUQU010400429.1, read on the forward strand.
ATGGTTTTACAAATAGGGTATATGTTAAGGCTGACAGTGTAGGGAAAACATTTTTCATGTCATTGAAATATGCACTACACAAGGTACATTCATAATGCTGTGTCTGCTGCAAATATATTTAAATTCGGACCATGCGCTGTGTTTTATCTCTGTTTAACACAACCCTATTTGATTTTAAAATCCCACTAATGTTTGGAACCATAAAGCCGCTCTTTTGATTTGTACAATGCCTGCTGTGCATCATTAAAAAACTGCCAGCCATATTATAACCACACTAATGATCGGCAACTCATGCCTCATTTCATTAAAAAAAAAATCTTTAGCTTTTTGTACTACACTTCTCATATTAAAAGTAGACAAGAAATGACCGGTCGTGGACATCACTGGATCGAGGCAATTTAACAGAGTAGCTGATACAAAGCCAAACAGAGAGTAATCACCCGCTGCAAAGAAAACCTAGTAAATTGCCTGCTCCTTGGAGACTCTTGTGATTGGCGCTGCCTGTGCTATCAACCTGCTGGGAAATTCTCAACAAACCCTCCTGGCTGTTTGAGCAAAACCTTTACCAGGTAGAACAAATCAAGACATGCCTTTCAATTATGTCCTTTGTCCACCTGGTGTTAGGTTGAGTGTTTTCTGAGATCACTGGCAAGTATGTAGATTGTTGAACTTTAGAAAATCCTTTTACTCCATTATCTCTTTGTGTAAAATAGCAAGCTGGAGGAAAACTTTCTGCAGTTGACTAGCCATCTGCAATTTTGTCTCTTGTAATGTGTTTAGCCAGCATTACCAGTGCACTCCAGACAAACTCTGACACCATACCGAGAGTACAGCAATTCAGTGTTTCCAAACACTGTCATTTGTCAAATGCTGACAGTTATGAATGATAAATGAAATGGTCACATCCGATTCTTAATCCAGAGGCTTCAATATGTTGGTCCAGCCTTTGCAGCTGGATCAGCCTGTCCTGGGACATCTGTCCACAACGTTTTGACCAGTCTTCCAGTGCATTTGTTAGGTCACATACTGATGTTGGTACACGAAGGCCTATTTCTTAGTCTCTGTTCTAATTTATCCCCAAATCTTTCTATCTGGTTGAGGTGCAGGAATATTTAGGAGTGGAGGAATGTTCACGACTTGTTGGGGATTAAGTTGTCGAGGTAAAATCTTATCACAGTTCCATTCTGGAATTCACAGAGTTCCTCAGAGCGACACATTCTTTCATGAATGCTTATAAACACAATTTGCATGCCGAGGTGCTTCATTTAATACACATGAGGAACACCTGATTCCCATCGTTTAGATGGGTGCGTGAATACTTGAACATCAACATAGATAAAACTGGTACATTATTAATTCAGTGTTAGCATATTGTAACTGGTCAAATAGAAAAAAGTTGCACCCAATCTTGATATTGTAATAATAAATATATATTTAATTGTGAGACAGCTGTGGGACATTTGTCTTTTAAAATGGTTTCTCTCTTCCTCCCTCCCTCCTTTTTTCTCTCTCTCTCTCTCTCTCTCTCTCTGTCTGTCTGTGTCTGTCTGTGGGTGTGGGTGTGGGTGTGGGTGTGCGTGTGTGTGTGTGTGTGTATATATATATATATATATATATATATATATATTCCTTCACTCACTCAGTGACTAATTACTAATCCTCACACATTCTGAATCTTTACACCTCTGCATTTTGGATCCGGTTTACACATTGCTATGCCGCATCATTTATTCTGTACAGGCATTTGCCAAAAGGTCAAGGGCCATATTCGACTTCCCTATGTTCTTCGCCGGATCTCTCAATTTGCTAGTTGGTTCATTTATTTTGCTCTTCTTCAATTGGTCAGGACATTTCTATTTATGTACTACTTATTTGTAACAAAGTATTTCTATAGTATTAGTTAAATAATAAGTCATTATTACAATAACCAATACAATGCAAATTACAATATTGCGTTCACAATATGGTTTTTTAAAACATGAAACTGACGACAAATTATTTGTTATTAGCTATTTGAAGGCACATAAAGTACTTTGTTTTCATCTAAACAATAAATGTCCTTTTATTCGCGGAAGTTGCATACTATGCTAAAACACTCGATTCATGTTTTGTTTAAAAAAAATAGAACAAGCGCCTCCTGCTGTTAAAATTAAACATTGAGTTCTAATTTTGTTTAGATAAAACACTTATTAACCATTTTTCTCATTTTCAGCATTTAACACATTCAGTTATGACTGAAGAGAGCAACTTGGAAGTGGTGAGTTTTGAACTGGCATCCTTATGATTACTTGTCCAGTACGTGAACCACTAAGGGATGTTGCTTTATGTGTATCATTACATCCCAGAAAATAAAATGTTTTTAAAAATTTAAATTTTCATAGATTATTGAAAGACTTGCTGTTGTCTTCACTGTGACCTGTCGGATTGTCGTTGTTGCTTTTTGTGTATAGATAATGTGTACCGATGCCTAGGTCAGTCGTAGAACGTCGCTTTATTATCGAGTAGATGCCAACAGTGCACACACACCCATCGAATTACAGATCTAAGTTTCACAAATGGGCTCTGGGATGTTTTCTTACAAGACAACATTTAATACATGAGCTGTAATGCACTAAACATTACGACCTCATTAATTTTTAATGCTCACAGATTTGCCTAGCACTGACAAGCCAAAGGATTACTTTTTGTGTTTTATTCCCTTGATGTTTTCCTCACAGACCTGCGACTAATATGGAGCACAAATAATACAGAAGGAAAATACTGCAGACGATGCACGCATGTCTGGTGCGTGAGATATGGCTTTCTCCCAATGACTATACCAATGCCCTCTGAGAGCTGATCTATGGCTCGTCGAATCGTACCTGGGCTTCCACCCATTCATTAGTTCTCCTCCAAGGACTGTTCAGATTTATGGCCTAGGGCTGAGGCACCAAATCGACTGGCCTGGTCTTCACACTGGCTCGGTGTCGCTCGATTATCACTTCGACCCACATGGCTTTCCCTCAAGACTCTGCGATTCTGCATGATTTATACCTTTTTTGTCACATTTATTTTGGACATTTACAGACAGTTGGAATTTTTTCATACTGCATTAATTAACGACTCCGAGAAATTTTGTGTTTGGGCTATAGGTATTGAATTTCTGACTTAAAAGTAGGATGTACATGAAGATGCTTTTTAAAATAAAAATTTTAGATAGACAATTTTTTTTAAATATTTTTTAAAATCCAATACACTGATTTGGGGCAAAACAGTAGCGGTACCCATCCATCCCATGTCTGTCTGTCTGTTCGTCCCTCCCTTCTTCCCTCTCTCTTTTCCTCTGTATGTCTGTCTATCCATTCACATAATAAATGTGGATTACCGGTTTTCGAATAATTTTTTAAATCAAATATACCTTTGACACAGAGCCAGTCATCATACCTGGACCAGACAGGGTTAAGAGCCTTGTTTAAAGGTCAAACAGTTATCCATCCATCCATAATCTACCGTTCATCCATCATCTAATTAAATCTATCTTTTTATTGAGTAATTGTGGATCATCTGTTTTTTTATATTTAAAATATGAGATGACAATTATTTGGGAGTTTGGGTCAGACAACATACCCGGAGCAGACCAGGTTAAGAGCTTTTGTCAAGGGCACAGCAGTGACTGTCAAGCAGAGCCTGAACTAACAAACTTTGTAGCCCAAAGTTCTAGCCACTAATGTATCACAGTACAATTGGTTTTGAGATAATTTCAGTTGGTGCCAGACATGTTAGACATTATTATTTCTGTGTGTCTATGTGCAGAATATTTAGTGTAGCATCAGTAAGCTGTGGTCCTTCAGGGGGTTTAGGTCAGAGAAAGGGTGGAGGTTAATGAGGATGACCTTTCGCTTTCCTCTGTTCTGTCCTGTAATTGTGTTTTGCTTGATCTCATTCTCGCACCAAAAGAGTAAAGAAATAAAACACTTGTCTGCCTGATCAACGAACTAGCCAGCCATCAACCCAACCAGCCCAACCAATGTTTTATCATTTACAATCCAATCATGTCAAAAGAAAAGAAATTGTTGTACTCTGTATTGCTAGACATTATGTACATAAGATACAGAAAGCGCAGTATTAACCTAATTGTATTATTATTATTTTCTTATACACTGGGTGGAATGCATTTAGTCCATAGTGCTACTGTTTTACTGGTAGCTCATCAAGGTACTTGACTAGTAACCAGGAGGTTGCCGATTCAAGCCTCATTATTGCCAAGTTGCCACCATCTTTGAACAAGGCTTTTAAAATCTAGCGCAGTAATAATTGTAAAGCCGTCTTTATGATTGTTTATACTTGATGTGTCAGGAAGGGGGCGCTCAGCGAAAACAATTGTGGTGGCTTCACCCATGCGTGTTGGCAATGTGTACTTCTGTATTTTTCAGCAAAATAAACAAAGCTGTTGTTGATCAGGTATCTTTACAGGCGTCTCCATGACCGCATGAAATTATATAAACAGGTAAGTTTCTTTGACTGTAACAGCCACAGGAAAAAAAGAAAGTACTTGTAAAGAGGCTCTTTTGTAATATACTACATATAAAAAATATCCATGATCTACACTGGTTTGTGTGTGTGTAAAGAAAGTCTGTTTGAACACATGTGAAGAAAATGCTTGATGGAATGTTAGGTTAAAAGGAAAAGTGTGACCTGGGTGGAAACAAATATTTTTCACCCATTCTAGAAGAGCCGGAGTGGCTCTCCCAGTTGAAACATACAGACAATAATCTGTGGAGCTTTGTGCATGTTTATAAATGCTTCTGCCGTTTCGTCGAGTCATGCACTTTGCTCTTGTGCGGAAAGTATCAAAGGTGGCGCTACATCATCTTTGTTTAAGAAAGGATACATATATCATGGAAACATGGAAACATCAAACCGGAACCTAAACCTAAAATACCTTGGCGGATACACCTAACCATCATGTGGATTGGACCCAAGTCTATTTTCTTTTATTTAGTTTTTTATGTTTCTGTTGCCTGCAAAATGTTAGTCACCTTTATAAAACCTTTTCCTATAATTATATAACTATAAACTATATAAAGGATTCCTATAATTACTTTGAATGTGTGTATTCTAACACTTGATTTATTTAGTTAATGTTTTCTTTCTCTTAATGGTTTGATGTAATCCATTAAAACCCACTGCTGTTTTTTGATGTGATGCTAGCATGTGTTTATCTGTGTGCTTTGCGCAGCATTGAACAGCATTTAATGCGACAGCCTTGATGTAAATGTGAAAACTAGCTGCAGGGTGTGCCATTAAGTAGAAAGGGTGTAGCTCACCCAGGACCTTCTGTGGATCAGAACCTGCAGTGAAATCGCAGCATACTGTCCACAAAAACCACACACCAGGGCTGCATGATTAATTGAAGACTAATGGAAATGGTGCTTTTTGGCCTCGGCAGAAGTGTTAAAAGCCATGATAAATGCATTTCAATTTGCAGCGTGCCCCCAGCCGAACGGTCGTGCACCGGCAATTATGAGCAGCACCGATGGTCATATGCGTATCGGAATTCTCTATCAACCAATCAGAGAGCTACGTCTAACACAGAGGAAGCATCCGGCTTGCTGAAGAAATAACCGGGTGTGCACAGTGAGTAGGAATGCACTAATGACTATTAATCACAGCTAATAATCACAATCGCAGTCGGAATTAAACAATCATTAGCATTTATTTTGTTGAAATCAATGAGCCCTGATGTAAGTATGCAAGCTAAACAAGCTCATACACAATTTGCTTGAATAATTCAGTTGAACTATTATTCACCAACTGTCTGGTTTACAATACTTGCTAATTGTAAAGCAGACTCGCTACTAAAAATAATAAAAGATGTACTATATCAGGCTTTAAAAGTTTTTTTTTCTGCTTTGGATATTTTCATAATTTGTTAGAATAGTTTCCGTTTGTCTGATTCAATAATATTTTGGTCCTTGCACCTAATCTGAAACAGTTTTACATCAGATATCATTCCTGCACAAACCACATTTTGGTTTATGGGCACCATAATCCGTCAAATCCCATCGCAATTTGGTTAGGAGCATTGTACTCATCTGGCACGCCCTTCGGTATAAAGATGGCATCATGCCAGACTTGGCTGTCGAATGTTCTCTCTGGAGACCACTTTGAGCTGGCTCTTGATACATCCTCTAGATGTGCAATAAATTAGTTTTTCATGTCGCAATAAGTGGAATTCAATTGTTATTATGCTACTTTTTTAATATTACAAATCCTTCCATGTATGTAGAAGTGTGTAGAATTTTTATATTGGCTGTAAACACAACACTCGTGAAGTGCTGACAGCTTTTTTTGAAAAAGCGGCTGTCAAACCTCTTCAAGTTATTGAAATAGGCGTCCGGCAGAAATCATTGGCAGCGGACATCGAGGCTTTAGTTTGCCCAGTATAGATCCTACGAAACATTCAAAATCTCCATGCAAGACAGACATCTCTATTGATCCGAAACACATAAGAGAAGTGTGTTTTTCAAAAGTCGTCCTGGAACATTGTATAGTCTCCTCATTCCTGATCTTAGAGAAAACATTTGGTGGGATTGGAGGAAGATAAACATGGGAAGGGACGGTGTAGTGGTTAAGATACCAAGTTAGTAATCAGCAAATTGTCGGCCACTGTTGGGCCCTTAAGCGACTCTCAATTCCTCAAATCTTGTGTGCACTTGTGTTTGAAATAGTCATTTTGGGCTCACTAAGGTGTCTGCTAAATGCTGTAAATGTAATATAAATGGTTGTACGAATGTAGTACACAAACCCTCTAATTAATAGTGAACTGTGGGGCCCAATGTCATTCCCCACAGATTGCATCATGGCCTAAAATTTTAGTGGAATATTTCCATAAGCTGGTGGCATATTTGCAGCATATTTGCACAATAAGAAAGCATTAATAAGACACTTGTTGTACAGGAATTAAGTAGTTCTTAGTCTATAATTTTCAGTTCAGTAGCATTTTGTGTTGAAACCATTTGTTGGATTTGTTTATCTGCATCACAGTTTGTTGTTAAAATGGCTGGGCCAGTCGTAGCATAAAGGTTCGGGCTCAGGACTAGTAACTCAAAGTATGCCGGTTTAAACCTCATCAATAGCTAGGTTGCTGCTCTTGGGCTTTTGAGTGAGGACCTTAACCCTCAATTGCTCAGACTGCGTATTGTAATTGTAAGTCACTTTGGTAAAAGGCATCTACCAAATGCTGAGAACGTAAATGTAGCAATTGGACTAAATTCTAAATTCAGCAATTAAGAGGGTTGTCCCAATATTTCTGTCTATACAGTGTATGTTCTATCTACTTGCCCTCTGGTTTCTATGGAGACTGATATAAAAAAAGGAATGTTTGTGTGGTTTAGTCATGGCTCCAGAGGAACTGAAGAATTCCACTTCACTGTTTGATGGCAAAAGCTCACGCCTTCATCGCTGCAATTGAATCAGTTGCTATATGTTTAAATCAGTCAGTGGCTTTTGTGTTGAAGAAGCATGTTCTCCCTGTGTGGGTTTACTTTGAGTTACCGGTTTTCTTCCAAAACTCAACATGCAGCTGAGGTAAATTAGAGATACAAAGTTGTCCATGATTTTTTTCTTATAAACTTGTGTAAAATAATAACATTCCTTACCCACATAGACTTGAAGAAGCAGATCTAAAATAAATAAACGTTATCATAAGATACCGATTCCTGCCATGAATGCCACAGAAAGGATAACATGGCGTTACAAATACAAACAAACAAACAAACAAAAAAATAAACTTGTGTAATGAATTGTAAACATTATGAATGTAATACATCTATCAATCCATCCATCTATTGTAAACATTATGAATGTAATCCATCTATCAATCCATCCATCTATAAGTCCACCATCTATCCACTGATCCATCATCGGTCTCTGTTCATCTAGCCATCCATTTTCCTTCCATCAGTCTTCCATCTATCAATACATCCATCTATGTCTGCCTTCTATCTTCTTGTCTGTTTCTGTCTGTCTGTCCATATATTTATATATCCACGCACCCTTCCTTCTATTTTTCTTTCATCTTTTCATCCTCCAATTCTAGGCTGTAGGGTCAAATTTTCTTTAGGGTCAAAAGTTCTCTTGTTAATAAGCAGAGTCGTTTCAGAATCTGGTCAGCCAGGCTGATTTAGGATGAGTACTGAGACTTCTGTTCAGGCTGCTAACGCTTAAGGCTTTGTCTGGCTGCACTGATTGGCTGCTGAGAGTTAAACATCATTTTTTCACCCTGCCTTTGATCTCGCAGCCTCTCTGATTACTTAGTTTTCCAAATCAGATAGACAGGGAGGGAGGAGGAAAAGGAGGAAGCGTCGCTCACTTGTTACTCAGCACTGCGTGGCCTCTTTTCTTTTGTCTTGTCTGTATTTCCTCTCAGGGCCAAACTTAAATGTTTGCGTCGGCTTCACAGGTTGCTCAGCTTCAGCATCTCAAATCTCCAGGCAGCGTAGAAAACATCAGGGCAGAGGTAAGGCGAGACGTGGACAGAATGTAGACGAGGAGAAAAGAAGAGGGTTGCCGATAAACACAGCACTAGGGAAAATGAAAGGCAGAAGAAGACATTAGAGACCAGGACAGAGAGGACAATAAGAGAAGGCTGATGCAGGGAGGAGGATAAACCCCGCCGTTGTTGGTAATGGAGCGTTGTGGCCGGCCCGCAGCAGATGGCTGGCCTGTGTTCTCTGATGGTTACATAACAAGACAAATCTTCTTTCGTCCTACAATCTTAGCTCTCGCGGTCACTTTCCTTCATTCTATTTATTTCGTACACTCACCAGCGTATATTCTCATCGTTCACAGATACACTTTCGCTGGTTGATTACCTCTGTAATGCTGCACGAAGAATCCGTCATTCATACATCCTCTCCAAAAACCCAGGCTTGTCTCCCCAAAGGACTCGTCACAGAGGACTAGCTCAGATTAACCAAGCTGAGAGATTGAGTTGACAGGCCAGATAGTTTCTTTTCAATTTAGAGATTCATAGAGATTCGAAAACTGATTTTGATTTGGGCTAAAGTCATAGCAGACAGAACATTAGCATGTCACGCATTAAACTAGGCCCAATCTCTCTCTCTCTTTTTTTTTTTTTTACAATACTTTTTCACCACTGTGATTTATTATTTTTCTCTGCATATAACCTAATTCTGGCAGTGAAACACACACTAGGGAGCAACAGTTAACACACATGCCCGTAGCAGTGGACGCCCTAACAATGACTCCCGGGGAGCCCTTAAGGGCTTGCTACCTTGTCCAAGGGCACTTCAGTCGTGTCCTGATGACTCTTTCCGATCACAAGCTCTAACCACTAAGCCATGGCTGCTAATTTTAGTTTTAAGGTGATTTTTTTGCAAGGTGTTGCTACTAGAGATGTAACGATTCATAGTGAATCGATTCACTTAGGCACGGTTTATATCAGCATTGCTATTCAATACATCCACTCCCATTTCAAACAGCAGAGGGCGAGCATTCATTATTTCAAAAAGATTTTAAATAAATAATAAAAAAAGAAACTTTGTTATCTTCATTTTCCTCAAAACATTGTATTCATATTGCATTCTGGGTAGTGGGTATACAATTTTTATGATTTTTGTAGCTTATAATTTATCTGAATAATTACTGGCATTCATAGTCTTCCTCATACAGTCCAAAAACATGCAAATAAGGTGAACTGGAGATACAAAATTGCCCATGGCTTTGTTTGATATAAATTGTGTACTGATAAAACTTATACTGTGTATCTAGGGTTATGAATGTAATCAAAAGTGTAAAAGATGATGTTAGAATATGAATGTACAAACAAATAAACAGATTTTGATAAACAGAATTGTAGGTGAATCTGCTCATTAGAAAAAGACCAGAATAAAAAGGGGACGACTGCTTTTATAAGGAAACCGGTTAGTAGCCCAAGGCCAAGCCTATACAGAAAGGGACCTCAGTATGTGACTCCATGTGTGAGACTGACCTCCCATGCTCCTAATCTTCCACCTATAACTATACTGTTATCGTGGCATAAATCATGAAAATAAAAAATAGAATATGTACAGAATAGAATGTGTCTCATTGTTGTGCAATGAGCAAGGAGGAACTCATTTACCATGCTACTTTCCGTAGCTCATCTCTTATTTATGCTTACAAGTCTGCGCATACATCAGTATTCACACCAAGGGAATGATCCTCCACTCTCAGGGAACAGGACATCAGAGGTAAGTGTGTGTGCATGGTGGAATTGGCGATGGAACGAAAGACATCTCCAGGCGACACCGAAATTGTAGCTGGCTTGATGCTTTTGAATGTGTTGTAGGTAATTAAAGCACCATACACAATATATAAAGTGACCTCAGGCACACAAACACATTCCGAACCTGAAAACAAAACCTGTTCTGTAGTCGTAGCCTCGTAATTGGTGTAGACTTGCGTACGTAACCTAGAAAAGGACTTATCTGTGGTAATAATGGCAGCCAGGGCATATAACATATCTATTACAAGAGTATATAAAATGTGAGTATATAGCTGAGAAATAAAAGAACATCAATATAAGCTGTAAAATTCATAGACAATACAAAGCCCTGAAACTGCAGTGCGATTTTAATCACATTCGCTGTGTTTTCAATCTGTAATATGGCCGAGACTGGATATGCCACGCAAAACACAATCCACAAGTTTTCAGGGACAAAATGGAATTTCTAGAACAAATCAGTTCTGTAGATGAGAAAGATTATAAAGTGATACGTGTGTGTGCATGCGTGTGAACGAATCTGAAGAGCAAATGAACAGAGAGAACTCTGATATGCTCCACAGTGCTATCCAAACAGAAATGTAAAATATGGCAATTTAGTTTTATGTCCAGTGGTTAGAGTACAGGGTTTGTGGTTGGAGGGTTCCGGTTCGATTCCCAGAGTCGACTAATCATGACTGAATGAGTTCTCGTTTTGCAACCGCTTCTTTGGTTCCTCCCGTGGCTAGGGATACCCACCGCTCAGGGCATGTGTGCTCACTGCTTCTTACAACCAGTGTGTGTAACTGTAGCACTGCATGAATTAGGTTAAAAGTGTAGACAAATTCCTGTGTGTTTTAAACGCAGTGATTAAAATAGTATTTAAATTAAGGTGATATATTATTCTAAGACATGCATATAGTGTACAAATAAGTTTTATAACATTTTATAACAGTTTGATTACAAGAAAACATTAAGTAAACAAAATAAAATGTACAGTTTTGACTGCGGTGTGACTGCGTGAGTAGATGAATTAATCCCTCTCATGAGAATGTCAGTCACTGTAATATCGGGGGTGACTTCCCTTCTCGGACGCTTTCAGATTAAAAACACTTGTTCAGTGTCTGTTGTTCACTTCCACCTGCCGTATTTCAATCGTGATCACTGACACACGCACGACTTGTTCAAACTTACAAATCACG
>JAOUQU010400536.1:0-12087 GCA_028566735.1 Ammoglanis amapaensis
ACTATTAATAATTAATGATATTCATCTATGTGAAGATGCTGATCATGTAAATGATTTCTCACAATAATTTTCAACAACAATAATTTAACAAGGTAGGAAACTAATAAATATCAATATGCAGCTATTTTTAGAACAGGCTCGCGGGCGACTCATGAGGTTATTTCGAGCACCACGTTGGGGACCCCTGATCTAAAACATGACCGAACTTTTAAATAAAAAATCTAAGCTCTACACTGTGTCAATTCTGATTCATAATGTCTGTAACCTCTCCATGTCTTAATTGTAAACATGTCTTGTAAACATCAGCTTGAATGTATAAAACAGTGCTATTTTGATTTTGTAGCAGTTTGTGTGATGCTATAGGTTCTGTAAATTTACTTATTCCTTTAGATTATTTATTTTACAAATATACATTATTTAGATCTGTAGTTTTACGATGCTGCAATGAAACTTGTATTATTACTACTAGGTTGTTTGAGAGAAGTTATAGTATCTGAATGGTATCGGCAGATACTCTATTTGCATCGTTGGTGACATTTACTCTGTTACATATCAAGTTTTTATATTTATGACTGTAATGTTTACTATTGTAACTATTAAAATAGTTTAAATTAAACTTAGTTTAGATTAAAATTTAATCGCTCTATCTGGCTATAATTAATGTGCTTAGAGTGCAATCTAAGACTTGGGGACATACTTAACGGCCAAACAGTGTCTACATGACATGATGACCTTTTAAGTGCCAGGCCAGAACACACTGAATCGTCAATGGGTGTGTTTAATATAAACCTGTGAACTTGGTGTAAAGAGCAAGACGTACCCGTTACGATGTTAAAATCCCAATAGACAGTAAATAAAAACGAAGATTGTACTTTCTCTTACTGCCAATAAACATCTGATGGCTAATGTCTTTGTAATTACAGATGCAAATATATGTTGATGGAAAAATCACAAGCTTAGAAAAATGTTTTTCAAAGGCAGCCAAGAGATCTCTCATCATAGTCACATGACACAAAAGCCCACAACTTGATAATTGTAAAATTATACACTCGCACTCTTGCTTTTTAAATGAAGCAATTTGGGCACGTTCCTGTTCCAGCTTTAATTTGGCCTGTGACCGTAGTTGCTTTTGTAAAGTGCAAGAACAGTGAGGGACATTTTAATGATGGTTTGGAATCAACACAAACACAAATGGAAAACACACAGATCATCTGCAAATGCTAAATTCATTGAGCAGCGTAAAGAAAACAGTTGATCAACGAGACTGGAAAGTTCACGTTTTTTCAATAATGAGGATCATTTTACTTGGTTGTTTAATGAAACATGATAATTATGTTTTCAGTGGTCACACGCTGACATGATGTTTACAGGCATGCACTTTAAGTGTGCGATGCCCAGGTCAACTTGAAATTGAGTGGCTTGTTTTATAATACGTTTTGTGAATGACTAAATGTGTCTGGTTGCTCTCGGTTTCGGTGAAACACAATGCTCTGATCAGTAAACTGAAGCTTGTATGTAATATTATATACTAACCACTGAAATATTTACCTCAACAAGTCTTCGCTGTTAAATAAATATGCTGGCATTAATTTAGGATAGTTGCATGTACAGAAATACAGTGGATTGAGCTCTCAGCATTTAGCAAATGCAAGAACTTTGAACTAAGAAGAACTTTGGTAGCTGATAGGAATGATAATAAATCAAGTCACTTTTATTTGTCTATTGCTTTTTACAATAGACTGACAAAAAGCAGCTTTACATAGGACCACCGGACCAAAAAGAACCCCCCCTCCCATGTAAGCAAGCAGAGGAAAACTGTGGCAATACAACTAGTTAAAACAAACAAGTCATAGATAATTTTGCTACATTTGTTTTTACTTTATTTAGTAATGATTGGAAATCATTTTGTCATAGCAAGCTTAAGTATAGAGGTATTTTATGGCCAGCTGTATCTGCAGGTTTAGGGTACAGGACTAGTAATTAAAACCTCCCTTGAGCAAGGCCCTTAATCCTCAGTTGTCCAGACAACTGTTTGTTTTAAATGTAATTATTTGGACAAGCAATAGCTTAGTGGTTAAGGAACTGGAGTAGCAATCAGAAGGTTGTTGGTTCAAACCCCAACCTTTTCCAGTATTCTGCTGTTGGCCTCTTGAGCAAGGCCCTGACCCCTAAATTGCTCCGACTATATCCTGTATGCGGTAATTTAAGTTGCTTTAGATAAAGGCACCTGCTAAAAGTCTAAATTGTAGATTTAAATTTTGTAAATAATGTTTCCTGGAAGAAGCTGTAGTAATGTTTGTTAGTTGCCAACAGATAATTCTTAAATGAAAATCTATCAACTTTATAATGCTGAAATGTTCTATTCATGACCATGGAGAAAAGAGAATGAGGGGTCAAGGACAATAAGTCAAGCTTGAAATAAGGCCCAGGTCACCAAAACTGCAAACCTAGTCACAAAATACAGTTTGACTCACCTTTGGACACACCTTCTCATTCAATGAATTTTTTCGATTTTACACCTCCAGGCAATATGAGGGTTATGTGACAGAGAGAGAGAGAGACTCAGACACAGACAGACGCAGCGAGAGACGCAGCGAGAGACGCAGCGAGAGATACAGTGAGAGAGAGAGAGCGCGAGAGCTGGGTCAGATGACCTGACTTTTATAATCACCGGACTTTAACTCAATTTGGACCACAAACAGAAGGCACAGCAGTTGTGTAAATCTGTAAAGTTGTTCAATCTATTTCAGTTGGCTCCTCATGAGGTTAAATAAGTGAACGCATATAGCAAAGCTGTCATCAAAGCAAAAGCTGTTAACTTTGAAGAACTTGAAATATAAAACATATTCTGGTTTAACAGTGTACTACATCATTTCTCATTTTCACAGTTCACACTTTGGATGTCCGTAGTATTGATAAACATTCTAGGCAAAACCATTAAATGAGAAGATGGGTCCAAACGTTTAACTGGCACTGCACTGTATAAAAAACATATTTCATTTACACTTTCATTACAACACTTTCTATCGCCAGTTAGTTTTGGTCGCGGTTATGGTAGATCGATAAGATAAGATGAGAATCCTTTTCTTCCCTCACCCAATCATGTTAGTATGTAGGTATCTGAACGGTTGATGGCACAGGAAAGGAAATCATTTGAGCCCTGGACCTCAGAGGTAATGGACCTACTGCTTCACCATTTTTATTTTGCCATCGTCATACATTTCAAGGTTAAAGCAAGCTGTCTTGATAAATATTAATTTATTGCAGGGGTGGCTTCTATCAGTCTTATGCATCTTACATTTTTCAAAGAAATGGAAGGATCTCATCACAGAAAACGCATCTAATGCATTAGCTTTAAGTTACGTTAATTATTTAGCAGCTTTAAGATCTGGTGAGCTTTAATAATGAGCTGAGTCAGCAATTTGGTTCAGGGACGTGTTTAGATCTTGCTTTCAGCAGCTGATAATGATCTAGGTGGCATGCATGAGCGGGTATTGTTGGCTAATATGCTGTAGTTGCACAGCTGTTCTGCTGGCTGGTTACAGTAGAAGATAGTGTGAGTACTCAGCTGCTCAGTGGCTTCAAGTTACAGCAGTGAACAGTACAAACACACAGGTGGGTGGGTCTTCCTGATGGAGTATTTTATTCTTATAAAACACCGGTTCCCAAATGGATTCCCCTTATTATAAAACACCGGTTTTCCTTTTTGGAGCCAAACTTACAAATGGCACCTAATATTATAATAAATAATGTTATTTGATATAATATGAAATATAGAATGTTCTATATCAAGGGCTGACATGGAAAAGCAGGACAAATTTCAGTTCCAGTTGGGGAAAAAATGAGTTTTAAAATGAGTTTTGGACAGGAACAGATTGTTGGTATGGCTGTGGGTATAGCAGTGAATTGGAATTATTTTGAGGTTCAGAAAGGCATAAAACATTTGTCACATGGCGTACCTGAACCAAAACCTAAGACCTTAAGACCTTAAATTATGACGAACTTGCTTGCTTGAGTGGAGTGATCAGAAGTACCACTCTGATGCAAGTGTCAGTGTTGTTGAATTCAGTGGAGATTAGTCTATTTTAGGAGGCATGAGATGGCACTTAAAAGGTTAGGTTCTAATGGTGATTAAGATGATGTGGATTTTTGCTCTGCAGCATCTGAAAGACTTAAATTATGTAATACATAAGTAATGAACGCTGATCTTATTCAAGTTGCCCAACAGCAAATTTGCCGAATTACAAACTGTTTGTACTGGATATTTTTGGTCTGCCTGCTTTTTTTTCTATCTCATTGCGGCAGTTTTTTGAGTAGGGGTGCTTCAAATGTGAAGTATAAATCCTCCTCAACATTCTTATTTATTTATTCATCACCATACATCAAAGCCTTTGTTCTTGGCTCATTTCCAAGTGCAGTTCCAGTAGTAGCTATGGGCAAATCAATACATGTAGAAGGGTTCTATATGCCCTTCCTTTGCACCCTCATTCACTACCTCATAAGATGGCTCTACTGTCATTTTGATTGATGGTTAGACGCTGCCACCTCTCACCTCGTGTAGTAAGTAGGGTAGGGCTAATGTTTTATGTATTTTATAAATATATAGTAAGTAGGGTAGGGCTAATGTTTTATGTATTTTATAAATATATATGTTTTACTCTTGGCTACCATTGGCTATGGCATCTGGATTCAATTTGTGCTCCTATAATCTATCCCTATAAAAGCTGGCTAATGCAAAAATGTTATTGTGATCGATGGTGAGAGAGGTATGTATGTTGCCACTCCTTACACCTCATAGTCTGCAATGTAGCGCTCATGTTTTTTTTTACAATGGTTTTATACAACACATTGAAGACTTGTTACCTTACACATAATAACCTATTACTTTTAGTGTTCTTGTTAGAACAATAGTAGTCTATTTAGGAGTGTTTGTAATATATTTAATTCATCCTAAAAATAAATGTCAAGACCAAATAAAAAACATCCTCCTCATCTACATTAAAAAATAATGCAATTTCATTGATTTCATTGATTCTTCGCTGAATTCTTTCTTTTTTCCTTTCGTTGTTTTTTTTAACCATTTGTCGCTTTCTTTTTCCTACCCTCAAAACCTATCCCTACCTTCCTCTCTCTCACCCTATTTTTATTCCCTTCTTTCTTGACAACCAATGGCTATGGCAATACTGTTTTGTATTCTCTCAGTATTATAAATTGATGGAACCGTTTATTTTATTTAACTGTATGTAAATGATGGAACAGTAAAATGATGTAGCAAGTACTGGTATCTCTAAACTCTTAAGCTAAAATTCACTAAAGTCTCTAGTCTCTCTTGTCTGCTTAAATTTCTGGAATTTTTTGCAGGGAAAGTCGAGCCTTTACCACGCCCAGCAAAATATGTTCAGCATTAAGAATTGTGTTATTCTTGTACTCCAGGGGTTTCTGTGAAGTTATGTGTGAGATGATATTAGGGAGGGACAGTCTCGGTGGGAGTCTGGACGGGATGGGCTGCACTGGGTTGGGTCTGCTGACATTTCCAATGTTTGATGACACAAGTTCCACAGATTAAAATAAGAGGAAATACATCGCTCTGTGTGGTCATGTACACATTTTGTTTACACAAATGGTCATTCACACATGTTGTTGTAAAAAATTATTTGTCTTTGCTTTGACCTGGAATGGAGTGGTATAATCGTTTGGCACATTGCTGTAACATAACCCGGATCGGATGCCAGTCCATCGTCATGTCAGGTGTTCTGCCTTGTACAAAGTGCTTCCTCAGTTCCCCACATTATTATATGTTAGAGACTTGTTCCATAGATCAATTTTGCTATTTGGAATCCTTACATCTTTAAATCTTAAATCTCAAAATTAGCAGAATGCAGATTAATTCCAACTGGACAAAATGTCTATCTTTAGGCTTTGACATTTGGAACACATGCCTATCTAAGCCCTGAAGACAAAGAAAGATTTGTTTTAGTGTTTTCGCTTACACATGTTGTATTATTCCATTGTCAGCTCAAATAAAAGGGCTGGTGTGTTGTATTTGCTGATTATGATGTTTGGTATCAGCTTGTGTTTCGAACTGGAGTACACGAAGCAGTAAACCAGAAGGTGTTGTCTATAACCACATTTTTCAATTTTTTTAAATTATGAACAGATTGTTCGTGGCCTGAATGTCAGATGAGTCATGCGGTAACTGGCCACAGTGTTTCTGGGAATTCTCTGTATCAGCGTTTAGGGTTTTACGCAAAGAACGATGAAGTCATAGCATTCCAGTGGGCACCTCCTCTTCTAGAACTCTGGTACTCTTGTGAGCTCAATCTTGGTATCTTGCAATTCCATCTCTGCATATGATGCGCTAAGAGGAAACTATGAATGTTATTTGGTTTTATACCTATTTGGATTTCCTAGATGCAGTTTGGGTGGGGAGGCTTAAAAATACATTACATCCAATGAAAAAAATATTGTAAATGGGTTAGCTATTGAGTCGGTTGTGCCAGATTCTTTCTTTGAGGGGTTTGCTAATTCTTCTCGTGTCTGCTGGTGTTTACTCGGAACTTTGGTGTTCTCCCAGTCATTGACAATTCGGCTCCATTAAATTTTTCTGGACTATGTTGGATACAACTGGGTAATAATGAAACTTGTGTAATGAGTCATTTCTGTCATAACACCAGCATTATTTTTTTTTCTTTTAGGGTGTGGGCACTTGCACTGTTTTATGTCAGCTTGTCGTCTGAAGCTTAATATACTGTATTCTCCTGGAGTTCTGTCACCATGCCAAGATCTTGTCATTCTACTTAACGATTCAGATCTTAATCTAAAAATGGACCGTTTGGAAAACTGTTGTCTTATACCAGCTGTTTTTATTGGTTAAGCTGATCTGATCATGCTGGTTTTTCCTCTACGACATCAGCAAGATCCAACCATTTAATATTTATGCAAGCCACTGATTTTGAATTCAGTCTTGTGATTTTTGTGTCTTTTGTTACCTGTCCGTTACCAGGGACTGTTACTAAAGATCAAAAGGCAATGGGTTCAAGCCCCACTACCACTAAGTTGCAACTGTAAGGCTCTTAACTGTGAATTGCTCAATGAGAGTTCTAAATACTGAAAATGTAAATGAATACCTTTTTATTTTGACCCAAAAGCTGCAACATCACCACTCAACAGTCTGGAACAGTGTAGTTTGGTGCAGCGATATCCACTCTTCCAAGTGAATCCTTCCTATATAAAAATATCACATGACTGCTGCATTGTCTTGTTGCTGCCCATAATTAATTATAAAACGGTGATTGTTGCTTTGACAGCAAAAAAAAGACAAGTTCCTGAATACATCAAAAGCGATGTTGTCTAGACACCAAACCTTCTGCAGAACCTCTGTGGAAATGATGTAGTACAAAGTGCACACTTGTAGTACAAAGTGCACGCTTGTAGTTAAAGTATTCACCCTCTGTATGTGTTTTGCTCATGATCTAACATTTAAAAGCATTCATTGTTCAATATTGATCAATTGAATTCTACAACAACGACCTTTTCAGCTCATCTCTATATCAGAAGCATAATACAAATTTGACAGAACCCTCATAAACTCGACACCCTCTGGTGTTGTGGTGGTGAATTATTTTGCAGTGTGTATGACTTAAACTGAGAACTAGTAAAGGAAAACAACAGCATTGAGGCAATGATGTCTTGTATCAACTCATTTAAAGCACGTATTTAGCCCTCTTATAGACCTAAATCTGTTTAAATCACAGGTCTGGCTCTCCACTATTTAGAACTCAAGGAATTAGACTCTGTCAGAAAACCTATTTCTATGTAGTTTATTTCATTATCTAGGCTGAATTAAGCCAGGGACCAAACAGGCTGTATAGGTAGAATTACAAAGAGTTTAAATTTTATGAATAAAATACAGTTATCTCAATACAAACAACACATTTTAAAACATAACTGCTGGAGAACCTATTCACTTGTCTAGTGGCTTTTAGGGGTTTACTTTAGTGAAATAAAGATATACATTAAACCTTTTCGCTAAAACATATGTGGTATGACAAGTGCTGTTATGCCCCAAAATGTCTGTGTCATTGTACATTTGTCATTTGTTTGATAGCACAGTGTCACCGGACATACCGGTAATTGTTAAATTGAGAATTACATATTTGATAGTTTTTGAATTCTGGATTTAAATGTGTATCAAGTTATTTTGTAACACATTATCACTAAGATCACAGTTAATCTAAACAATTGTTCACAAACACAACCAAGTAATTGTGATAATGAACCAGTTTTATGATTTGTGCTTTTATTTATTGGCAGAATTAGTTTTTCTTTAATCCCCATATTCCTGTATATCATTCAATGCCAGCTGTGCATTGTTTACAGTAGCTGATCTAATTCAGTGTATTTCTTCATTATGGCAGCAATCCAGTGAAGTGACAGTGCATGGAGTCAGCATTTATCAAACCACCCAGACATTAATCTTCTGCCGAAGGCCTCATTTCAAACCTGTAGAACTGCCAAACTTTCCCCTAAACAATACTAAATTAGTGCAGTTTGTTCATGTCGCAAGACTTTAAAGTAAAGGCACAATTCGTGATTTTACACACACACACACACACACACACACACACACACACACACACACACACACACACTTGGTGCTCTCACACCGCAACTGTATTGTGCCTGTCTGTAGCCTCCAGCGTTAATCTGCTGGAACATCTTCGAAGAAAGTCAGCAGTGCATTTAATCCCAAAAGAGATCTGCATTATAAGACAATCGCCACCTATTGCTAGTGATCACAGAAATCATTTTATTAATGGGAAATGTATTTGCCAGTATTGAAATAGAATATAAATATAAATCATCCTGTGATTTGTTATTCAAAAAGCAAATTTAGTTAAATCACAATCAAGTAACAGTTAGACTAAAGAACAGAAAAGTATAATGGGGTGTAATTGTTTGTTTTGCTTAGATCTTCCATTTGTGTATCTTGTTTGTGGTGTGCTGAGTGGATTAATATTAAGGAAACATTTGTGAATGTTTAGAAACCTAGCTGAAATTAGTTAACTATTCAAAAATACAGCCAAGGGCGACAAACAAACCCACTTGAAGGCTCCAATTGTTTTTATGCCCCGTTTACTGTTATGTAGTAACCCGTGGCAGCTGTTGGTCTTTCAAAAAGGGAAATCTCATTGGTTTATAGATCTCAAAATAGTTGTCACTCAAAATGGGATTCAGTCTTTGATCCACTAATCATCTTGCAGAAGCTTTGCCATCACCCAAGCTTTCACTGTTGGCCCCCCTGGGCAATAGTCATTAATTGCTCGAAATGTATTCAGTCACAATTGTATGTAGCTTTGGTTAAAAGAGTAACAGGTTTGGGCTTTGGTCTGCACTAAATACAAGAGAGAAGCTTTGCAAATGCAGATACATTTTGGAATGGCTAGTCAAGTTACATACATATATTTCTCTGTTCCAATTTTCTCATTAATCCCAATATTTATTTTAGCAAAATACAATGAACTTGTTTTTTGAACATATATTTATTTCATTTATCAACTGATTTATCCTAGTCTATGAATTCTAGGTATGTTCAGTTAACAAGAAACAGTTTAAATAAACAAACATGGCTTAAAATGCTTGATTTCAAGTTTTTTTTTCTCTCACCAATATTAATAAATTACATTTGTTTAACATCTTCTGCTTGCGTGATTCAGGAGCGGAACCTTACCAGTAATATTTATGTCCTCAGGACCAGCAGCCCTCAGGATCATGCAGTGCTGATTGGGTCGAAGTCGGTCTTATCGCTGATGAGCTGAGAGGTCCGGTTAGAAGCTGAATGGAGCTCAAGGTTTGGGTGGACGGAGTGGTGCGGGTGGTGTGTGGCCTCTCGGAGGAGACATCCTGTCAGGATGTGGTCATCGCTCTGGCTCAAGCAATAGGTTTGTGGAGACTCTGCAATTTATCAAACTGTCGACAAGATGTTGGTCGGAAAGTGAATTTTAGTCAATGATTTAATAATGATTTAGGTGTTGAGTAATTTCATCCAAAGGATGTTTTGAATGCCTGTAAGACACACTGTAATGCAGTCAGACTTCAGGGCATTAAGAACATTTCTGAACAAGATTTCTGGTAAATTAACAGTTTATGTACATTCTTACCAGATCTACTGATTTCCTGTTACCTGCCAATAAAATTGCTTTTTTAAGGTCATGTAAGTGGAAGTTTTTTTTCCAAAGTCCATAAACATGCTAGTGAGGTGAACTGGAGATATAAAATTGTCCATGACAATAAAATTTTAATTAATACATTTTGTACTTTTTTTCACGTCAGACTGAATTTATCCGAAAATAATACAAATTATCTCATGTCTATTTAGACACCTAAATGTTCATCTGTTCAGGTGTTTCTGTTTGGTGTATTCGCCCAGTGTGTGTCCCATCGTAACCCTAAATAGGATTAAGATGGGATAAAACTACATGATGAATGGATGGACCTATGGAACACTTTTCTTTTTGTAGCAATGTACAATAATTGGACAGCGCGTTTGGAAATGAGAAATAGTGCACATGTCTGATGTTATAAGGCTCGCCTGGAGCAGAGGATTATGGACCTTTCTCAAGGACTGTATGAAGTCGGGATTTAAACCCACAAACCTTTCATTTCATAGCCTAGATTTTAAAGTCATTGTGCCATTTTTGTTGGTGGTTTATTAATAAATCAGTATTATACAAATTTATTTGTTTAGAATACTATAAGGTCATTTGACAAAAAAGTGAAAATGCATATACACGCGTTGATCATTATTGAAAGTAAAAGAAAAACAAATTAAAAATTTATGTTAAATGTTACATTTTCTTTAGGCCAGACGGGTCGCTATGTCCTTATTCAGAGACTGAGGGACACGGAGCGACAGCTTCTGGCTACCGAGCGTCCTTTAGAGTCACTGGCCAAGCTCGGACAGCACACTAACGAGGTGCAGTTCTATCTGCGGCGTACTGGTCCCAGTAGCAGCGACAGCCGAGAGCGCACTCCTTCTTTACACAGATCTTCTGAAACAGAGCTCCCAAAACGCACAGCTGGCCCCAAAAAGTCCTTCACTTTTAATCTCGGCCCCTCCTCTTCACCACGCATCAAGCACAAACCGAACCGCAAGGCTTTTAGTCCCAAACACTCGCCCGACCCCAGAGCTTCACCACTTCCTCACATCTCTCATCTGCCAAGCGTATCCAGAGATGAGGTCTTCCGGCATGTTCTTCACCAGCAGGAGCGACTGAAAGCCCTCGAAGCCCAGCTCGAACGTCTGGAATGGGAGATGCAGGCACTGGAGCAGCAGGAGGAGCTGGCCGCTACCGAGCACACGCTGCTAGAAGATGAGGAGCGGTGGGAGCACGAGCTGAGGGCCGAGACCCAACGGGAGCGTGCTATGAGGAGGCAATTAGGAGAACTCCACACCAAGCTGGACGAGTGCGGACAAAGTCTGAATGATCTAACTGCCCGATCCGAGCAGCTCGAGCAGCATATACAGAGGGAAAAGCTGGAGACCGAATCACTGACCACACAGCTGGAGAAAGAGGGATCAGCCGATACATTGCAGGTAGAGCTTCAGAGTCAACAGAAGCAGCGAGAGAGGCTGGAGGCCGAGCTTCATGATACTGAAAAGGCTCTGGAGAAAACAGAAACATTGCTGCAGGTAAGTAGAAGTGGCATGGGCTAGGAAAAAGTTCCCAAAATATTCGATTAGATTAAACTTCGTTGTCATTGTACAGGTTAAATGAGTACAGTCAGTGTGGCTGTCAAAAAAGATTTTATATCAATAAATCACTAAATTCATAAAATGTGCAAACTGCAGTTTTATTTATTGCATGCAAGTAATCTTGTCGTAATTTTGTTTGCTTATAATATGCAATATTACACTATATTATTGCACGCGCACACACACACACACACACACACACACACACACACACACACACTTAGTCCATATAATTCAGCATGTCTGTGGACTTGAGTAAATAATAGTGGTGGGACTCGATTAAAAATTTTAATCGAGTTAATTACAGGGTCTGTAATTAATTAATCGCAATT
>JAOUQU010400753.1:0-12086 GCA_028566735.1 Ammoglanis amapaensis
CGAATACAGAGGCTCCGCCTCCAAAATGCGATTAATTGCGTTAAAATTTTTAACGCGTTAAAATCTTTGTAATTAATCGAAATTAACGCGTTAAAGGCCCGGCCCTAAATTAAATACAAAAACAACAAAACTGTGTTCACAACTCAATCACTTTTGTCCAAACGAAAAAAGAAAAGAGTAAAAAATAAGCAGAGATTGATGTGCTTGATGTGACGTTACACTTGCTTTACTCGCTTTTTTCTCTCCACAGCGTTTTTGCTTTACAGTTTCAAAAATACGCATTATGCTAATTGGGCGATGACGTCGTTCTACTTCCAGCGATTTTTACGACAGTAAATAACGACTTTTCTTGCTGAGAAGTTGCAACAATGGTACACACACATTCGTGCACTTTAATGTTAAAATTTAATATGAGTGTGTGTGTGTACACGCACGAGTGTGTTTGTGTGTGCGTGCACACGCGCACTGGCATGTATGTGTGTGTGTGTGCACAAGTGTCAGTGTGTGTTAATCCCACATAAAATAGAACATTTATAGAATGAAATACAAATAAAACATTTGAATCTCCTTTCCTGCATTTTGAAGCTTCTGTGGTTCTGTTTGTATTACATGCACTTTTTGAACAAGCAGACCCAGTGCGCATGAGCAGTCCCGTACACGTGATAACTTTTTTTTAAAGACGGGCAGACTAATTTGTATTTTGTTCAAAAAGTCAGGTCAAATTTATTTATATATAGTTGTGTATTTATACAGCGCTTTTTACAACAGACATTGTCTCAAAGCAACTTTACAAAATACTGAACCAACAGATACAGAAACTGAACTGATCATGTGACAATTATTGACCCCAAATTTTCCGGCTGAATATCCGACACGGCGGCTTGATTTCCGGTCGGAATCGGATTGGACCGGATAGCTTAAAATAGTTGGCTATCCGTTAAATCGGAACCGGAATCGGATATCCGGTGCAACCCTACTTTTGACCATTGCGTTAGTGCCCCGAAGAGTCAAAAAGTCAAAGTTTTTTTGATAATTATTTACCTACAACCTGATTACAAAAGTGCCAGTTTTAACACAATCGCTAAAAATTCCAAGGACTAGTTCGAAAAGTGCAATTTTTACACTACGGGTCAATGAGGGAAAACGATGCATTTTTTGCTAATGACATGTAATTCCATAAATGTCAAGCCTATAGCAGAGCATGAAATAGAACAAGAAGCACATGGCTAGGTGATACGCCCAATGAGATATACTCAATTATCTAAAATAGTGCCCCCTAAAGGCCGATTGTTTCAAAACTGTTCAGACACTTAAAATGTCCCTAGATACGTATAGCACATAAGTTTTGTCCTGATCAATGATAGCAGGCTTGCAAATAGCAGCTGAAATTTGATTGGCTGATTTTAAAGCCTAGAGTGTAATTAATGCAGATGTCCTTTTAGCCCCACTTGTGGACTGTGTACCAGACTATACATACCAAATTTCAGCTTGATCGGACTTACGGCTGTGGAGCAATTTGCTGTAAACTTTAAGTCTCATTTGTAGCGCCCCCTATAGGCCTAGAAGCCCAACATTTTTTGTGCGTGCTCAGAGACTTGTCCTGAACATATCTTCAATTGGTCAAATATTTTTTTCTAAGCAGCGTTTTGGAGTTATGATTTTTCCAATGTTAAATGATGTTTTTAATGTTGCCGGTATGTGCTCATTTGCATATTCCAGCCCACGGCTTTACAAAAGTCAAAGTTCTTTTGATAATTATTTTTCATCATTTTCTGCATTTTTTGAGTATTTATTGACAGACTAGTTTGCAAAAATATGTTTAGAGCATTATGCTAATTGGCAAAAATCAAAGTAGGCGGAGCTTAATGTTTCTACTTTTTAGTTTTCTATTGACCCAAGGAACAAGATAAAAAATTGTTCGCAATTTAAAAAAATATGTCATACGAAAGCCGCACATCAATGTGTTTGTGTGCGCTATAGCCTTGCAAGTCATATGAAAGTTTGTATGCGCTATAGCGCCCCCTTAAGGCCGATAGTGCTGATTTTTAGCGCCTCAGTAGCGGAGGGTTTACTACCAGAATACTACATTTTATGCCGATAGCCCTTACAGTTTGGTCTGCCCATTTATGGCAGAAAAAGAATAATAACGGAGAATAACAATAAAAATCCTTACAATTACAATAGGGTTCCTTGCACGGAAGTGCTTGGACCCCTAACCAGCAGTTTTAAATAGACTGTAACCTAATGTCGATTAAAGAAAACTTTACTAAACATTTCATGTAATATTTGAATGAAGAATTTGCCATTTTTACTAAATACATGAGATAGGGAAGATGGCGTGCTTCGAGATGGGACTTTGCGAAAACCATTAACTCAAACTTTAGGAATGTTTCTGTTACAGCTCAAATGAATACTTAAAATTAACAATGTTTAGTTTTAAAAAGAAGATTCACTGTGCGAGTTCTACTATGTTAGTTCCTCTATTATATTACATTATACAGATGCTTTTATCCAAAATGATTGACAAGGACAAAAATATACAAAGCAAAATAAGTACGAAGACAAGTAAAAGTACTCATTAAAAGTTTTGTCAGTGCACAAAATTAGATCCAACACAGCCATGGATAATATTGTATATCCAGTTCACCTCATGATTATTGACCAGTGGGAGAAAAGAATCCAGAGCACATGATGCCACAAACATGTAGCATCATGTAACCTCAAAACCTTACAAAAGACTCTGGCCGTGCTCTATCTAAAGATCAAACCTACAACCTCCTTCCTATAAGGCAACTCTGTCAGAATCAGAACCAGAAATACTTTAATGATCCCATAAGGAAGTTGCAAAAACACACGTGCTTTTCCTCCGAAATAACTTTGTCCCCCAAAACAGTAAAAATTTGTTTGTAACAAATTAAATGCTCTCCCAATTAAACTAACTATAAGAAATTTTGATCCAATGTGGATGCCATATAGTAAGATCTTGGTCTTCAGTCCATCTCAGGACCTACACAGTTCAATGTCTCAAACACACCTCACAGCATATTTTGAACCAACACAAAGACAGATAATATGCAAACTCTATACAGAAACCCACATTGCCCTACCTGGTAATCGACCCACTAAATGTTCGAGTCAAGAGAAAAAATAGAATACCTAACATGAGTACACTCATTCGCTGCACTCCACTGTAATAATGAAACTAATTCCAACAAAACCAACAGATAACCAGTTTAAAATTGCTTTACCGAAATGCCGAGAAAAACATTATACAGTGGAACCCCGGTTAACGACCACATTCCGAAAGGTCAGTCGGTATCCGTAATGTTCACTATCCAAAACACATTTTTCCATAAGAAATAAAGGAAATAGAAATCATTCGTTCCCAGCACCGGTTGACTCGCTAATATATGAAAATTACATGAAATACAGGTATGTTTTTAAAATGAGAACAGTTATAATACAGTACACATGAAGTTAAATAAACATAAAAAGCATTTAAACATAAGAAAACATTTAGTTAACAAGATAATATGTACTGTTTTGATCGCGGTGTGACGGCGTGAATAGATGGAGGGGTGGGGGGAGATCCCCCTCCATGAGAACGTCGGTCATTGTATAATCAGGGGTAACTTCCCTTCTCGGACACTTCCAGATTGAAAACACTTGTCTAGTGTCTGTTGTCCACATCGACCTGCCGTATTTCAGCGATGATAACTGACACACGCGTGACTTGTTCAAACTTAGAAATCATTACTTTTTCAGTTTAATTATTAGCCGCTGTATTTTCACTTTGCTGCTGATATTGTTATGAATCTTCTTTGGAGCCATGATCGAGGATTATATTATTAAAACAATGCACAAAAACCACTGAATTATTGGAAAATGTAAAGATAAAGATAATCAATTGTAACTGTATTAAGCGCGAATGACACTCGGTCTGAGATGCAGGTCACGTGGTGATACCGTAGTTGATGTAGTGATGTTCACTATCCGAAATTTTGATTGTTATTTTGTTTGTTGTTGAGCAAATTTTTAGCGAAATGATTGGACGTTATCCGAATTGGTTGCTATCGGAGGCATTCATTAACTGTACAGTGACTAATTAACTTTACATGACAATCCTGTTCCATGACTTACCTGAGAATTCGTCATGACTTTGGAGGATGATTCTTTCTCCATTTCACTCTTTTCAGTATTGTTATCTTTTGTGTACCTATCAGCAGATTCTACATCGGAGTCATCATTACTTTCATCATCACTCCCAGAATCCTCTAACCCAGAAAAGACACTCTCCTCACTGTCGTTAAAATCTTCATTTGCATCCTCATCGTAATCAAGATGACTCTTACTAATGGGGAACTGAAATATAAACAAAAGAACAAAATTAGATTTTAGTATGCCACAGAGAAGTGTGTTTAACACGTGCCAAAAGACTTTGTCCAGAAATGGTTATGTAGTGTTTTGTTTGTAATATACAGATATACAATACTGAGCAACTCTTACTTTATATATTCAGCGTGTGTGAAACCTTAGGTCAGAGCGCAGGGCAGCCATTGCCTAGGAACCGAACAGTAGCTGAATCGCTCCAAACTTTGAGAAAAATCAACGTCTGTGCGATAGTCTGGGGTGGACTGATACTCTGACCAGCGCATGTCGTACCCTAGAACCAGGTGGTTTTTTATTATGTGGCGAAATAAGCGCTCTGTGAATTACAATATGCTATTGGTCTATTTTTCCGCAAACCAAATGCACAAAACCCATACCCAATCTGTACAGATCTGATCGGCTACATGAACGTGAAGTTTTTTACTGTGTCGGATCTTAAATGTGCACAAAACTACATAAGTTAGTATACTAGTAGTTCTTGTTTATAAACACTTTTGTTTTTCGAGTGGATGATCAGAACTCGAGTAGAAAGGCAGCACTGAAAACATTTCCGTTGCTAACAGCTTTAGCACGACATGTGTTTTTTTATTATGAGTAAAAAAGAAAATAAATATTCATACTTGATCCTCCTGTTCCTCGGCGATTCTTTTCTTGGATTTAGCTTTAACCATGGTACCGTTTGGCTGGGTTTTCCTCTCTGATTGCGGCATGCTGAAGCTCCTACAGTAGCTACTGCCTCCACGTGGGTTTGCTAGCAGGTCAGAGTTGAAAGGGTTCCCAATCTAAAAGGTTCCCAATCTGAAAGCCTCTTTTTCATAATTTGAACGTTAAAAAACAAGGCGACGACACGACAATGAAGGCTTTAAAGTTAAAATTGTAAGTTTTAAATTATATTAGTAAAATTACTAATATAATATTAGCATAATTACTAGTATATTAGCATAATTATTAGTAAAATTACTAATATAATAAAAAAATTGTTTGCACACATTTTAAAAGAAATGTACAAAATGCATGCTATTTAAACCATAAACGAAATTATGACAATTTTTTTTTATCTATTTTCATATTGTTCAGTTAATGTATTTTCAATATGTCTACGACTCATTGTTGTTATTGTCGTTGTTGTGATAGCTGATGCAATAGTATCTTATAATTTGGAATAGATTTCAATTGTTATTATTATTAGTAGTAATGGTGTTCTTGTAATTTTTATGACGACTATTATTAGATAATTGTTGTGAAAAGCCAAAAGGGTTGGCATCATCATTATTAATGAATGAATAATAATATATATTACATTATTATTAAGAATGAATAATGTGTGTATTATTATTAATGTTGTGGTTTTGAAATTATTAATATTTTATACCAATAAATACAGGCATAATTCTGGTCTGCCATTGTAATTATTTTAGCATATTTATTCAGTGTGATCTTTACAGTTGATGACTGAAACGTATGTGTTAATCGTTAAATGCCAATTGAAGTCAGGTCGATTTTTCACGTGTTTAAGTTACGTGTTTCAGCAGTCGCTCTCTATAATGCAAAATAACTGGTGTGTGTAGATTTATGTTATTCCAACTTCGGTGTATGGTGGCGAGCGTGAAATGCGTGCTTTCTGGTGACGTCTGTGAAATGCGCCGGACAGGGACGTACCGTGTTGCTGGTTGCTGCGCAGTTGAGCGAAATGTCGAAGTGGTGGACATTTCCACCTTTTAGTTTCTTTTACAACAGCTCACATTGTTCATACAAGCTAAACTAAATAACACTGACTAAAAAGCGGTGCTCTATCGCAGCCAACTGTGACTGACAGTAGAACCTGAAGCTAAACAGTAGCGAAGTTGTACACTTTTAGGTTAGCTAACACGCTAACTGGGGCACTTGGTCTGACTGCTTGGTACGCTAATTGTGAGGAAGCTGAAAGTTGGAAACTTTTGTGATATTCAAATATGGATCTTCACAACAGCGGATCAGGGGGGTTGATTGTGACTGCGAGTAATGTTCCTGCTTTCCTTACTAAATTGTGGACGCTGGTGGAGGATCCTGAGACCGATTCTTTAATCTGCTGGAGTTCTGTAAGTTCATAACGGCTTGTAGAGTACTAGCTTCGATTTGCTTAGCGATGCTAATGGAGAAGTTAATGGAACGCTTTATGTACTCAACGCGTCGTTGTCGTTTATTTGACTTGTATAACTATTATCTGTTGGTTGTAGTTAGCATTGTTAATAAGGATTTTTTTTAATTCGGTTTCGTTTAAGTGTTCAATTACAGAAATACAAGTGGAAATATTTATTATATTTATCCGAATTTTAGGAGGAATAACGAATGCATACATCAGTTAATTGTGGGGTAGAATAAAGTCCGTACTCGTAAAAAAATACAGTTTTTAAACCCAGGGACGGTGGTAGAGGAGCAAACTTCTTAAAACTGGGCTCCATGGGATGACTCCTTGTTCAGATCACAGCTTCCAAACAAGCGATTTTTGTGATTGTAAACGATTTTTTTGTACTGTGCACATACATGTATGTGTATTTGCCAAGTAAAAACATTGTAAAAAAATGTAACAGATTAGAGCACTTTGTACTATGTACATCTTGTTTTTATATATAGAGTACTGTTTTCAGAATTTATTTTTCAATCCAAGGTTTTCCTAAGATCAAGATTCTACTTGGTGACTTCTGTTTCAGTTAAGTAATGCATAAAATCAAAGCAGAAAATGTCTGAAATAGTATTTGTGCAACATTATATTTTTAAAGATAGTCATGTAACAATTACTTAACCCTTATATACTGTTTCTTAAAGTATTTGAGAGCTATTACAGCCTACAGTAGAGCTAAAACATAATGAACACTTGAATAACTTTTTCTCTTGGTAACGTTTCTTCATGTGCTGCACCTTTGATAAATATATAAATTATTAAAATTTGTACTTTTTTGATATCCTGCCGGAATCGGAAAGCACCGGATCTCTGAAGCACTATCCTGTCGGAATCGAACCCGGAGAGTTGGTGCTCAGATCTATTTTGTAATAACGCCTCATCATAGCAAGTATGGAGAATTCTAGATTGGCGACAAACTGCCCAATATTGGAAATATTGACCAATTATTGCAGGGAACTAACAATATTGCTGAATCAGGGACTAACACTGAGTGGTTCCACGGTCAGATCCCAACACTACCAAGACAAAACTAATAACTAAACAAGTATCAATAAATCATCACAGTTCAGTTTCAGTTGTAACTTCAACTTTCAAAGTTTAGTTTCTTAATGTTACTTTCTTAAAGTATATATATATATATATATATATAATATAAAGTATATATAATTAAATACAAAAACAACTAAACTGTGTGAACAACTCGATCACTTTTGTCCAAAACAAAAAAGAAGAGAGTAAAAAATAAGCAGAGATTGATGTGCTTGATGTGCAGTTTTGCTTTACTCACTTTTCTCTCCACATGGTTTTCCTTTACAGGATTAAAAACACGCATTATGCTAATTAGACAGTGTAACCTAGTGGGTAGAGCGTTGGGCTGGCAACCCAAATGTTGGGGGTTCAAATCCAGGCTCTGCTACACTCCGCTACATTGCTGGGTCCTTGAGCAAGACACTTAACCCTGTCTGCTCATTGTCGCTTTGGATAAAAGCGTCGGCTAAATGCAATGTTTGTTTGTAATTAGGCGATGACGTCGTTCTACTTCTAGCGACTTTTAGGAGAGTAAATAACGACTTTTCTTACTGAGGAGTTGTAACAGTGGTACACACACACACACACACACACACACACATTCCTGCAGTTTAATGTTAAAGTTTAATTCACGCGCGAGTGTGTTTGTTTGTTTGTTTGTTTGTTTGTTTGTTTGTTTGTTTGTGTGTGTGTTTGTGTGTGTGTGCGCGCGTGCGTGTGTGCGCGTGCGTGTGTGTGCGCGTGCGTGCGCGCACTGGCAAGTTTGTGTGCGCGCACGAGTGTCTGTGTGTGTTAATGCCGCATAAAATATAACATAAATAGAACGAAACACACACAAAAAAACATTTTAATCTCTTTTCCTTTATTTCCATTATTTTCTTACTTTTGAAGCTTCTGTGGTTCTGTGTTTCTCTCTGCACTTTTTGCGCACCGTTCGCAACCTGATCACTTTTTTAAAAGAGCTTAAAATGTGCCGACTAATTCGTATTTTTTTCAAAAAGTCAAAGTCAACTTTATTTATATATAGTTGTGTGTTTATAAAGTGCTGTTTTTCCAACAGACAACTTTACAAAACACAGAAGCAACAACTCCAGGACAGAAACTGAACTGATCATGTGACGATTATTGACCCCAAATTATCCAACTGAATATCCGACTCGGCGGCTTGATTTCTGACCGGAATCGGATTGGATCGGATAGCTTAAAATTGGTCGGAAATCGGAACCGGATTCGGATATCCGGTGCAACCCTAGTGAATACACAATGTTTAAAATCTAATCTGTTTACTGTTGTATACTGCTATTCTATGAATAATTCTGTAAAGCCATATATAAATGTCCTCGAATAGTGTATGTATACTGTGTATACGTTTCTCTGTTCTTCTCTGTTACTGTCTGTGAATTTTATTTTTAATATATGTATATTGCTTAGAGAGACACAAACTGCCGGAAACAAAGTCCTTGTGTGTGTAAACATACTTGGCCAATAAACCTGATTCTGAGTGCAAGAACAGGAAACTGAGGCTACAATTTGCACCAAAAGGCTCATCAAAATTGGACAATAGAAGATTGGAAAAACGTTGACTGGTCTGAGTCTAAGTTTTTTTCTGCGACATTCGGATGGTAGGGTCAGAATTTAGCGGCAACAACATGAAAGCATGGATCCATCCTGCCTTGTATCAAAGGTTCAGGCTAGTGGTGCAATAGTGTAGGGGATGTTTTCCTGGGGTCCTTTTCCACTTTGGGTCCATAAGTACAAATTATTGCATCGTGTCACTGCCACAGCCTACCTGAAGATTTACTTTTATGACCACAGAGTGCCCATCTTCAGATGGCTAATTCCAACAGGATAACGTTCCATGTTATACTGCTCAAATCATCTCAGACTGGTGTCTTCAACACCACAATGACTTCACTGTATTCAAATGGCCTCCACACACCATTTTTCAATCCAATAGAGTACCTTTGGGATGTGGTGGAATGGGAGATTCTTATTATAGATGTGCAGCCAACAAATCGACAGAAACTGCATGATTGTCATGTCAATATCACACTCTCTGAGGAATGATTCTAGTACCCTGTTGAGTCTATACATCAAAGGATTAAGGCAGTTCTGAAGGCAAAAGGGGGGGTCCAGCCCAGTACTATCAAGCTATACCTAATAAAGTCGGCCACTATGAGTGAGTGTGTGTCAAATCAAAGTTTGCCACATACATAATTATACACAGTACATCCGGCTGTGAAATGCTTTTTAACTACTCTGTCATGACATTGCAAATAACAAGATTGTTGAAAAATAAATGTTAAAAAATGTAAACAATGACGTAACAAAAGGTTTTTAAGCTTTAGATGTGTTCTAAAAGGAGAAGATATATATGTATGCATATATATATATATGTGTGTGTGTGTGTGTGT
Source organism: Ammoglanis amapaensis (assembly GCA_028566735.1). Lineage (NCBI taxonomy): Eukaryota > Metazoa > Chordata > Actinopteri > Siluriformes > Trichomycteridae > Ammoglanis > Ammoglanis amapaensis. The sequence continues at coordinate 9,994 of JAOUQU010400753.1, forward strand.
GTGTGTGTGTGTGTGTGTGTGTGTGTGTGTGTGTGTGTGACTGACTGACTGACTGACTTAGAAGAGTGACCAAGTGTCTTTGAAGTGACCAATGCTGATAGTGTCCCAGTGTTGATTATAAAGTGTCCAAAGTAGTGTTGAAAGTTATAATGAGTTTAATGACCAAAAGGTGTAACAGTAGCATATGCATAAAGATCTGAGCGGTGTAGTCTTCCTATAGCTAATTTCTATTTAGAGCCTGAATAGCTTATTGGGAATAAAGCTCCTTCTCGTTCTCTGTCTTGGTGTTCAGAGTGCAAAAGCGCCTACCAGATGATAACAGAGAGAATAGGCTATGGTTGGGGTGGATAGTGTCCTTTACTATTATCTTGGCTCGTGAGCAGCAGAGTTTCTTGTCGATGGACTGCAGGTCAGGACACGTACATGCTGAACGCACCACCCTCTGGAGAGCCAGTCTGTCTTGCTTGGTGCTGTTCGTGAACCAGGCAGTGATGTTATTTGTTAGAATGCTCTCAATGGAGCAATTGTAGAAGTTCCGTAGAACCTTGGAGGGCAGTTTGAAGTACCTTAAGCGCCTGAGGTAGTACAGGTGCTGACGGGCCTTCTTCGCCAGTGTGGTAGTGTTGCAGGACCAAGATAGGTCTGCTGAGATGTGATATTCTGAGATGTGGTATTGTTCTACCCCAAGGGAATTCTGACGGAAACCTGTTTACCTGCCGAGGTTAAGGATTGAAGTTGGGACTGCAGTGCCTGATGTGGTGATTTCCTCCAGAACCACCCAAGAGTGACGAAGTGTTGTTGTTTTTCCCCAAGAAGGATGGGCCCTGTTGAGTCTGGTTCCTCTCAAGGTTTCTTCCTATTTTTTCTCAGGGAGTTTTTCCTTGCCACAGTGGCCTTGCTCAACAGGGGTTTCATTTTTTGTAAAGCTGCTTTGACACAATGTCTATTGGAGAAAGCGCTATAGAAATAAAGTTGACTTGACTCCAAGGTACTTGAAACTATCTACATGTTCCACAACAGGATGGTAGTTCCTATACTGCTAACAGCTATAGTCCACTATCAGTTCTTTTGTCTTACTGATGTTCTAGAGGAGATTGTTGTTCTGACACCAGTCTTCCAGGTGCTTAATCTAGGTAAGCACTGTAGTCGTTGTTGATCAGGCTTACCACAACTGTGTCGTCAATAAATTTGACGATGGTAGTGGCCACGCAGTCATACGTGTACAATGAGTACAGCAGGGGACTCAGGACACAGCCCTTAGGGGCTCCAGTGCTCAGGGTGAGGCTGGGAGAGACATTCCTGCCTACCCGTACAGTTTGTGTTCTGTGGATTAAAAAGTTGTCGATCCAGCGACAGGGTGGGGTGAAGTCGTAGATGTTTCAACTTGATATTGTAAGGAATCATGAACCGAATCATGAGCGTTTCGCCCATCCGCCTTTCCTTCTCACTCTCCCAGCTGCTGCTTTTTTCCTAATGAAAAGGTATATTTAAACTCCGCGCTTCGACGGATTATTCGCTGTTATACCGTCGTGTGTCAAAGTTTGGGTTCTTTCTGCACTTCTCGTTACGAGTACCAGGTTGGCTGCAATACTTTCAGACATGGATCGACTCATCTGCCTTCTGCCTACCGTTCTAAACGCGGAGGGACGTGTCTACCTGTTCGCTGTGGTTCCCGAGGCTGGGGTGAATACCAGCAGCTCTGGGTGTGTTCCGGGTGCGTTTTCAGGTTCATTCGGGTTTTGTCGGGCCGAGATTATGGTTTATCTTGAATAAACATCTTTAACGAGCAACTTGGGTGTGTGTAGTGGTGTGTGTCTGATTCTCACACTGTTCCTATTCAACCAAAACCTAGTAGATAGTTAGGAGAGAGTAATTGTGTTAAACGCTAAACTTTAGTCCACAAACAGCATTTTCACAAAATTACCCCTTTCAGCCTCCAAGTGAGAAAGTGTGTTGCGAAGCATGTATCAGATGTCATCGTCATCATCGGCGCGAGCGTAGAATGTGTTCAGCTCTGTTGCCATCACCAGCGGACCTCTCTCGCGGAACATATACCTGTGTGTGTATGTATGTATGTGTGTGTGTGTATGTGT
>JAOUQU010400863.1:0-15000 GCA_028566735.1 Ammoglanis amapaensis
TCGGTTGCCCAGGGTGTCCGTATTGTGTATAGTATACCAGTGTATAGTATAGTGTGTGTGTATTGTAGCGGCTTCCAGTCCATGTTAAGGATCTGGATTTATATTATAATGATAGAAAAGAAAAAGTTCCTAAAACAACAATAACACACAAACTCGTATAAAAGACGTCACAAATCCACGTTTATAAGAAGCTTCTGGTTAACAGTCTTAAATAGAAAAGTAAAGTCAATAAAATCATAAATTGAATCGGTAATGATGTTAGAAATCACATTTACAATATGAAATCCTAAAACAATCAGTGTATGAGAGATTATTTACTTTTTTTACTTTGCCGGTCTTTGATAGAACAACAGAGTAAAAAGATCGCACGCTCCGTACGCTAGCTTAGCTTGTTTAATATTTGATTTGATGTTTAAATGATTTTACCTGCGCCAAAACTTCTTTCTACATCCAGAACCTGGTGAGAAAAACAAAAACAAAACCGATTCGGATGTTTGTTTGAGTTACTGTGCGTTGCTTAAATGACCTGCAAACTGTGTTTGTTTACAGAAACAGGTTCACCTGGGGCTTCAGTGTAAATTACCCTGTCATGTGTGTGTGTGTGTGTGTGTGTGTGTGTGTGTGTGTGTGTGTGTGTGTAGGCCTCACATTACTGTACATTAATGCCCACGGTCTGGTAATAAGGTCTCCAACCGGTCTCATGGCTTTATTTTGAATCAGCGCCCTCTCCAGTCGTGCTTGTTTATCAGTCATATTCAATCAAACTCGCTCGGCCTCCGACCGTCGTCCATTCAGAGAGAGAGAGAGAGAGAGAGAAAGAGAGAGAGAGAGAGAATTCGATTTACTTTTCACAACGAGGCTGGCAGTGTAACATTCCATTTGAGGACGTCGTGAGGTTTAATCAGCGCCTCTGGACCACGTGAATGGAGATCGGCGCTGGTAAAAAAAAAGAAAGAAAAAAGGACCAAACAGATGCTCACTTATCGGCACTGAAAAGGGAGCTGAAAGACGGACGATGAATAGAAGTGACGGGCGTTATGTATGAAAGTGCCGCCGATGTGGCTCTTACAGACAAGCGACGGAACGTCTAAATCAAACAAATGTGCAAAAATAGAAGTATTATAAAATTGTAAATCACAGCTTCTATTGTGCTGCACAATCGGTCTCGGCGACGGCAGCAAATTACTGCTAAGTAATAAACTTTCAAATACAGATGATAGTCTATGGCTGCTTGTCTCGGAGCAGGAGGTTCGGTTAACGGGTTCGATTCCCAGGCGATCTGAGACTTTCTGTGTTTTTGTTTTTGCTCTATACCCTCCCACAGTCCGAAGACATGCGGCCTTAGAGTAGTAATGTATATTTTGTAAGGCTTTTATATTATGCCGTGTCTGAGCGTTCATAAAAGCATCTCAGTGTCAATCCCAGTCGAAACAAACACTTGAATGGGCAAATCTATAAAATAAATGTTTGTTTATTCATTTTATTTACTTAATAATAATAAAAAAACTTCTTCATGTGCTTTAGGTGGAACAAGGACCCACAGGCGGTGGGCAGTCCAGATCTCGGAGTTCTCTCAGAGAGCCGTGAGGTACGACGTGGGTGTAAATAATGTAATTTCATCCAGAGCACGTCCAGGATCTCTGCAGTCCGACAACAACAACAACAACAACAACAACAACAACAACAACAACAACAACAACAACAACAACAACAACAACAACAACAACAAAACTAAATAAAATGATCAGCAAAACAATACTTTCATTCCCCAGCACTTAAGAGTAGAGTTAATAATAATAATAATAATAATAATAATAATAATAATAATAATAATAATAATAGATCTGCATGTTCTTACCGTGTCTGCGTGGGCTTACTCCGGACGCTCCGGTTTCCTCCCACAGTCCAAAAACAGACAGGTGAGGCAAATTGCAGATGCGACACATACAAACACACACACATATCTCCCTCACACACATGTTCCACGACATCATGTACAAAAACAACACACATCTCTTAATTCCTTGTTTATATTAGTAATGCATTTATTGCCTTGTTGTGTATCTGTACTGTGTGTGTGTGTGTGTTGTGTTGTTTTGCACACTGTGGACGTGAAGCTGAAATGTCCAGCACCTCTCAACTGAGCCGCCGCTTCATGCGGCTACCAAGACTCACTTCAGTGGCCGCCGTGCCGTCACGCCATCACCACGCCACCGCCGCCGCCATGCCGTCGCCATGCCGCAGCCGCCACGCCGCCGCGTCGCTCCTTTTGTCTCTTCTGCTTTACTAATAGCTACTAAAAGGCTGTGCGGCAGAAATCAGATCAATGGCGGCTCGCACCCGAGTCAGTCAAGGACAATCAGCCGTTGGAGGTTAGAAAAGGGAAATTGGTTATGCGGCGAAACTCGGCGAGAGACGAGTCGTCGCCCGCAGCAGATTTATAAAACACTTCATTCGGCCGCCGCTCGTCCGTGCGGCTCATTAGAATCTCTCTGCCTGTCCTGCATTTAACATGAACCTGTATTCACATTCATCACCATCAAAAGGCATGCTGGGAGAGAAGGGTTCGAGGGCACACTTAAAGTGGAAATACATCTGTTTCTCTGCTCGGGCTTTTCGGCCGTGCTGATAGCCTATTTCCCCCACCGTCAGGGGGCTTTGTATTATTCAGCAGCATCATAACTCCCATTTTCCAAAACCCGGGCACTTATTCCCTTTAAAAATAAATAAATAAATCCCTCGCTTTTTTCCATACATGTACACGGGACGCTTATTCCATATAAATCACGGGCCGTGGGACGATCTGCTTTGGAGTCGTTTGATGTACAGTACTGACGCTCAGCCGAGCAGGATAATCGTGGCACGCGGTTTTCATTTAACGTTCACTTTTTAATGCCATTCTTAGTGGAGAAGAATCGAATGTGCACGTATGAATCGATCCGCTCAGATCGATTGTTTCGATCGTCCTGTCGGGACAGTCGTAAACCTAGTTAGTGCACGAAACTGGGAATGAGAGTATTAGTGAGTCGCCTGGGATAAAGGCGTAACGCACGATGGCGAAAATGCCAACCAGGCCTGGATAAAGTGTGTGTGTGTGTGTGTGTGTTTACACACACATTTGTTCTCGGTCGTCTCAGTTCGTCTGTAACAACGATTTAATAAATCACGGAGCTCCAGAAAATAAAAGTCGTTTTAGATCAAATTCTATTTAAAAATAAAGATATTTTTCATCACTGATCGTCTTTCATCATCATTTTTCCTGCTCGTGTGTCACAGAAACAAATAATAAAAGTGAATTTTTGACATTAGAAGTGATTTGATTTCACATTGATAGTAAAATTGTGTTTCTTTATGAGGTTCTGGTGATGAAATAAAAAGGTCCTGATTGGACTGAAATGAATCACATAAGTCGACTGCAGCTGAAACTTTTACTACCGACTGTTGTAAGTGATAATGTTTGTGTTTTATTGATTGTAGAGTTGTACAGGAGCAGAACCTCCTCCTCCACTCGCACCTCCTCGTACCAAAACCCCCAGAGAGGAAGATTTCGAAACCATCAAACTCATCAGTAATGGAGCATACGGGTACAAACAAACTCAAAATTTAATCTGTTTTTATTATTATTAAAGAAGCAACTCGTCAGTGCTGCTTTACGATCATGTATTAATTATGCAGATTGATTTATGTAGATCACCGTGCATTAAGATTTAGTAATTGAATTAATTATTTATTGATTTGAGTTGAAGAGACCAAATTGTCCATGTGTGTGTTTGATGTGACTTGTGTATCGTTTGAGATCTTGGTGTGATGAATGAATGAACGTTTGTTGTCATGGATACGACGAGTTGTGAAAAAACATGACGTCATAATGCTCAATAAATAAAAATAATAATGAAAAAGCAGCCATGATTTTATTACCTTTAAATAATCTTGCGACATGCTGTGTATGCGTGTGTGTGTGTGTGCGCACGCGTGTGTGTGTGTTCGTGCGTGTGTGCATGTAATGGGTGTGATGATGTAACCACGTTCTTGCTCGTCTCAGTCAGGACTCTCCTGTATGGAGAAGCCCCCCCAGCTCAGGGGATTTCTGCGTGGAGTTTGCATGTTCTCCCTGTGTCGGCATGGGTTTCCTCTCACAGTCCAAAAACATGCACTAGGTTGATCGGAGATGTGAGAAATCGTCCTATAGATACGACACGATCCCACTGTAGCGATACGGGTTGGAGAAAGATCTGGCAACCTACTCTGTAAAAAAAATCACCGCTCAAAGACACACACACACACACACACACACACACACACACACACACACACATCTAAACGAGTGTCTCCACAGCGCCGTGTTTCTGGTGAGGCACAAGGAGACACGACAGCGATTTGCCATGAAGAAGATCAACAAGCAGAATCTGATCCTGAGGAACCAGATCCAGCAGGCGTTCGTGGAGAGAGACATCCTGACGTTCGCTGAGAACCCGTTCGTCGTCAGCATGTTCTGCTCCTTCGAGACGCGCAGACATCTCTGTATGGTCATGGAGTACGTGGAAGGTACGATCTGTTAGTGGGGGGGATGTATTACACAGCAAGTCGATGTGAGTGAGTGAACAGAGTTTACTGGAGATCGTGATCGACGAGCGGAGTTTTAGCTCCACAGTCAAGTAATCCGTCCAGAAGGTTGGCGGTTCAATACCCACCACCACCAGTTGCATGTGATTAACGCGCGGTGATTTCTTCTGTGTTCAGGTGGAGATTGTGCCACTTTACTGAAGCACATTGGCGCCCTCTCGCTGGACATGGCACGCATGTACTTCGCTGAGACCGTCCTGGCTCTGGAATACCTGCACAACTACGGCATCGTGCACCGCGACCTCAAACCTGACAAGTACGTCCACACAATACACACCGTCCCTGAGATCATTCCAAACGCTCTGTATAACAATAACAATCATAATAATAACAGAATTTAATTTAGGATAGATCCGGTTTTAACAATAAAGTGTCCGAGCGTCCAAAAAATGTCTAAAAAGTGTCCAAGTTGCTCGGCTTCCCTCCTTTGGCGTCCTGTCCATTTTATTTAAGATTAAATTTAACATTTTGCTTCACAAATTGTTTATAACTCATTGAATGGTCCATCAAGGTCACTCAGATCTGTTGCATCTGGGGGTATCTAAGTCTAGGATCAAACACAGGGGTGAAAGGTCGTGCCTTCTCTGTTATAGCTCCTAAATTATGGACTGGGTTTTAACTACAGGTCATGTGACTACTCTTATAGTTTTTTAAATCCCGTCTGAAATCTCATTTTGATTCTTTGACTTTTAATGTCGTTTCTGTTTGATGGATGGATGTCTTGCTTCTGTTATTCTAACGTTTGCTTTATATATAAATATAAAATTGTGTTTCTTGTTTGTGTCCGTCTACCGTTCGGTTTTAACGTCCCCGTTCTGATTTCAGTCTTCTCATCACGTCCCTTGGACACATCAAGCTGACGGACTTTGGCCTGTCTAAGATCGGCCTGATGAGTCTCACCACCAACCTGTACGAAGGTCACATCGAAAAAGACGCCCGTGAGTTCCTGGACAAGCAGGTACGAAACCCGCCCGTACCGCCGCATCTTACCCGTCGGTGTCTCCACCCTCCCGTGGGCCCGGTTCTAAAGCTGCCCTGGGTGTTTCCGGGTTTCCTCTCAGGTGTGCGGTACTCCGGAGTACATCGCTCCAGAGGTGATCCTCAGGCAGGGTTACGGGAAACCAGTGGACTGGTGGGCCATGGGAGTTATCCTGTACGAGTTCTTGGTGGGATGTGCGCCGTTCTTCGGAGACACTCCCGAGGAACTGTTCGGACAAGTCATCAGCGGTGAGTGAACATGTCGTGTTTATATAATTAATACAGAAGTAAACACAAACAAATCTCAGCGCTGCACTTTATTATCGTCATTAAATGGTTATGGTTCGGATTTATTAAGCAACAGGGCGGCACCGCAGGTAGCACCACGGCCGCTTAGACTCTAGGGGTATCTGGGCGGAGTTTGCATGTTCGGGTTCTCTGGTTTCCTCCACCAGTCCAAAAACATGCAGTTCTTGTGTTTTTTTCATGGATGTTATCTAAAAGAGTTAAAACAAAATTAATCTAATGGTCGTTGGGCCACACAGCTTCGATTCCCTGTTTCGATTCCCGGGTTCGATTCCCGGGCTTGATTCCCGGGCTTAATTCCCGGGTGTAACTGTTGGTACGATGTGAGAAATAAAGACTTAATTTATTATTGTGTTTTAGATGAGATCGTGTGGCCGGAGGGAGATGATGCGCTGCCTTTAGAAGCTGAAGATCTCATTTCTAAACTGCTCCGACAAAACCCGCTAGAACGACTGGGAACAGGTACGTCTGTCTATCCACCTGCCTGTCTGTCTATCTGTCTCTCTGTCTGTCTGTAAATCTATAAATCTTTCTGTCTATCTATCCATTGATCTGCCTGCCTAGCTCTATATGTGTCTGTCTCTCTGTATCTGTCTGTCCATCTATTGATCTGTCTGTCTTCATGTATATATCTGTCTGTCTGTCTGTCTGTGACTGTATGACCCGGTGGTTATTAGGGATGTTGCTGAAAAATGTAATAACTGTGTAATAAGTGTGAAATCAGAGATTTCATCTGACACTTATCAGAGATTCTGTGTGTGTGTGTAATTACGTGTGTTTGTGTTTTCGTGGTGTGTGTGTCTGTGGTGTGTGTATGTATGTATATGTGGTGTGTGTATGTCTACATGGGGTATGTGTGTGTGTATACATGGCGTATGTGCGCGTGGTCTGTGTGTGTGGTGTACATGTCGTGTGTGTGTGTGTGTGTGTGTGTAGGTAGTGCACTGGAGGTGAAGCAGCACGGGTTCTTCACTGATCTGGACTGGAATAGCGTGTTGAGACAGAAAGCCGAGTTTATTCCTCAGCTGGAGTCGGAGGACGACACCAGTTACTTCGACAGTATGGTTCTAATCTCAAGTCTCGTACCCCCCCCCTACACACACACACACACACACACCACACACACACACCACACACTCACCTCTGATCTGTGTTCAGCTCGCACAGACAGGTACCATCACCTGGACTCGGAGGATGAGGATGACACCAACGATGATGAACACGTGGAGATCCGACAGTTCTCGTCCTGTTCCCCTCGCTTCAATAAGGTTAGAACCGTGTTGATAAAATATCTGCAGAATTATCCAAATGTTTCGTCTCTATCGACTACAGTTTTGTATAAAATCCTCTAGGTGGCGTGTTGAAGCGCTGCTGAGAAACTAAACCGAGAGCTTTCATTTATTTACTTATTTTAAGTGCAAGTACGCTGCAATTATTAAGTGGTGAGTGACTGATTCAGACGAATCGACTAAAACGATTCGTTTTACTGACTCACTAGCAGTAGTACCGACGCGCCTGCAGGGGGAGCCACGAATTTGGCACTAATTATACCTTTTGACAGCAAATAGAACATAAATAATTTTATCATTTAATAATTTAAATATAACTCAGTTTTTGCAATGCTGCTTGTTTAGTGGACTTGCATAGATGTGACCTGTGTATAAAAGCTCATATCTAGAACTCACACGCCCCCCAGAGGTCACATGATTTGGCGTTCGCCAGTGTTGGTACGATAAAACAAACAAAACGTTTTATTTTTGATCTTTTACGTATCGTTGTGCCATAAAGATGCTAAAAGAAGTTTTGATCTAATAAAAGAACCACGACCGGGTCTCGTTCTCCTTCCCTCATGTGTGTTCGCGTCCCGTTCAGGTGTACAGCAGCATGGAGCGCCTGTCCCTGCACGAGGACAAGCGCACGCCCCCCCCGACCAAGCGCAGCCTCAGCGAGGAGGGAGCCGAACGCCTCAACAGCCTCGGCAGCCTGGGCAGCCTCAAATCTCGGGAACGCAGCTGGCTGGTGGGATCACCGGAAATGTAAGACTTCACTTTCCACTAGTGCTGCGTCAGTAGGAACGACCAGTAGGGGTCCCACTTGCAGCAGGTTTAACAGATAGATTGTTCATTATTGTAGCCACTTTGTATCTGGAGCCGTTCTGACTGCGGCGCTTGTGTTGTGATGTTTACAGTCTGCGTAAGCGTCTGTCCGTGTCCGAGTCCTCACACACCGAGAGCGACTCCAGTCCTCCTCTGACGGTTCGACGCCGTTGTTGCTCCGCCATCATCGAGATGCCTCGGTTCGCCATCTCCAGCGAGGAGGAGAGCAGCAGGAAGACTCCCATCAGGACTCAGCGTAGTGAGGAGCTCCCCTCCTCCATCCCGGAGCTCCCGGTGGAGAGAGAGCTCCGACTGGACGAGTCTCCTACCACGCCCGCTTCCACCTCCAGCCAAGTCACCCGCTCCACCCTGACACGTCCGTGTAATTATTACCATAGATACCGCTCAGAACTTCTATACCCTCGTTCTGATGGTCTGCGTCGTGTTTACAGCCGGTAGCGGCAGCGATCGAGGATCTCCTCGTTCCGGCGTCGCCGAGGGACCGGAAAACTCCAGTCCGAAAGCCATCAGTGACCTCGCCGCCCGCCGAGCTCGGCACAGACTGATGTCAGGGGACTCTGAGAAACAAACCACCAGACCGCTCAACAAAGTCATCAAATCGGCCTCGGCCACCACGCTGTCCCTCATGATCCCTTCTGGTGAGGATTCGGCCTTCATGCACCGTAACGACCGTATATTAGAGTATCGGCATGACGAATACCAATACTGACCACAAGGGGGAAGCACGATATCAATAACAATATAGTGCACATGTATCACTATTACTACTATTGTAAATAAAGCAGTCGCTCTATTATTATTTATTATACTGAGCATTTTTGTTTATACAGTATATTTATTTTTTAAAATAAACACGCCGCAGTAAACATCGTAGACGCCGGAACAGGTGAATAACATTTCATTTATTTTTTTAAATAGGGACAAACAGAAGCATTTCAAACTCCAGTCAAGGTCAATTCAGTAGGCAAAAACTAGTCCAAACAATGCTGCTTCCACATTTTGTATTCTGAAATATAGCGCCAGCGCCCTCTTCTGTTTAAAGTGAAGATTCTTTATGACCCTTTACATCCTTTGTCTGTTATTGTAAACGACTCGAATCACTTTGTTTGTCTAAATTATAATTTATTCCTGAATTCTCTTGTTTGTTTTTCCCCACCACCGGGCTGCAGATCATTACGGAGCGTCTCCTCTGGCCAGTCCCATGTCTCCTCACTCACTGTCGTCCAACCCGTCGTCTCGGGACTCGTCTCCCAGCAGGGATCTGTCTCCCGCCGTCTCCAGCCTCAAACCCGCCATCGTCATCCACCGAGCCGGCAAGAAGTACGGCTTCACGCTGAGAGCCATCCGAGTGTACATGGGAGACTCCGACATCTATACTGTACACCACATGGTGTGGGTGAGTCCGGGTCCGAAACACACCCTTCCTCATCCCTGCTGGGAGTATAAATGTGTGTGTGTGTGTGTGTGTGTCGTCAGCACGTGGAGGGAGGTGGACCGGCTCATGATGCTGGTCTCAGGGAGGGAGATCTCATCACTCATGTTAATGGTGAACCTGTGAACGGACTCGTCCACACTGAGGTCGTGGCGCTCATATTAAAGGTACAGAAACACACACACACACACACAACGTCTGCCGTTAGCTGGTTATGTATAGTAGTGCTCATCCAACACAATCGTCACTTTAATGTTTAATACTAAACCATTATTGGTGGATTTACACATAAAGCGAACGTACAAACAAGGACGACTGTTGCTTAGCAACTTTGTTTTGTAACTGTACATTTATTTTTTAATTAACAATGTTTAGTTACTCAGCATGTAAAACTTGATTATAAATGAAAATAATAAAGTTTTTACTAAATCCAGTCGACGTTTGAAGAATTTATTCAGTGTGATTTAACACGTTCTCTTGACCGACTGCACTTGAACCAAATCACCAGAAATAAAAGACGCCGCTCTCGTTCTTTATTCCAATTAAACGCAATTTTGTTCGGAATAAGTGAATAATATTTACACGTATAAAACACGATTCGTTTCTGTACTTCAGGATTCTGATACTTCAGAATAAAGCGGCTGCTGGTTTCAGTAAACTGGATTCCACTCGATTCAACAAACTAGATGCTAAATGATCTTCATGCACATTCTCATCATACGAAACGTCGTCATTTATTCACTAAACAAAAGTTTCATCCACTTCTGTTTCAAAATGTTTACATCAAGATCAAAGCAGATTTGTATTTAATAATTTTCATATTTGAGTTTTTTTTATGCACATTTTCTAAATTCTGGTTTATTGTTTGTGTAAAACTTTGTGTTTTGTTCAGAGTGGGAATAAAGTTTCCATCTCCGCCACCCCGTTCGAAAACACGTCCATTAAAGTCGGTCCGGCTCGGAAAAGCAGCTACAAGTCCAAGATGGCGCGACGCAACAAGAAGAGCAAGACCAAAGAGGGACAGGACAAGTGAGTTTAATTCGTCCTCGGAACGTTCCGGAAACGTTGTGTACGTTCCGATGAATGAACCGGAACTTTTGTGATCGGAGGGTCGTGGGTTCGATTCCAAGTGTCGGCGGGTCACGACTGATGTCGAGTGAGGGAGCGTCTCCTGTAACGAACGTTACCTAACGAGTAAAACATAATAAAAGCTCAATAAATCAAAGCACTGAAACTGAACCTGGACTGTGCAGTGAAGGATAAGGGCCTCGCTCAAGGGCCCAACAGTGACTCACTGCCACAAACAGTGACTTTGTAATTACCAAATATTTAGTCGAACGGTTCATAATTCACTAACTATTTTGTGTGTGTGTTTCTTTGTGTGCGCTTCTGTGTGTGTTTATGTGTGCACGTGTGCTTGTGTGTGTGCTTGTGTGTGTGTGTGTGTGTGTGTGTTCATGTGTGCTCGTCTGTATGTTTGCCTTGGTGTGTGTGCGCACGTGTCTGTGTTTTTTTGTGTGTGTTTGTGCGTGCGTGCGTGTGTATGTGTGTGCGCGTGCGCACTTGTGTGTGTGTGTTTGTGTGCGCTTCTGTGTGTGTTTATGTGTGCACGTGTGCTTGTGTGTATGTGTGTGTGCTCGTCTGTATGTTTGCCTTGGTGTGTGTGCGCGCACGTGTCTGTTTTGTTTGTGTGTTTGTGTGTGCGTGTGTGTGTGCACATGTGTGTGTGTTTGTGTGCGCTTCTGTGTGTGTTCATGTGTTTGTGTGCATGTGTGTGTGTGTTTTTGTGCACGCGCACTTGTGTGTGTTGGTGTGTACGTCTGTGTGTTTGCCTTTGTGTGTGTGTGTGTGTGTGTGATCACACAGTAGGAAGAGGAACTCTCTCTTTAGGAAGATCACTAAACAGGCGTCTCTCCTGCACACCAGTCGCAGTCTGTCGTCTCTGAACCGTTCAGTATCGTCGGGTGAGAGTGTCCCCGGGTCCCCGACACACATGTCCCCTCGCTCCCCGACTCAGGGTTACCGCTCCACTACAGACTCCGCCCACTCCGGTAAAGCACCCTCACACACACACACACACACACTGTTTTTATTATGTTAAAGCAGGAAAATGATGATAAAATATGATCAGTATTAAAAGTTGATTTAAAACTTGTTTTTTCTTCTTCGTAGCTTCATGATTTATTAAAACTTTGTCACATCTAGAATCCGTGTGTGATTATTAGATGTTGATTTTATAGTTTTGTTCTGATTTTGTCCCCGTTAGTTGGAGGGAACTCGTCTCAGAGTAGCTCTCCCAGTTCCAGCACGCCGAACTCTCCGGCCAGCTCGGGTCAGATCCGGCCCAGTTCCCTGCACGGCCTGGCACCCAAACTGCAGCGCCAGTACCGTTCACCCCGCCGCAAGTCCGCCGGCAACATCCCACTGTCCCCTCTGGCCCGGACTCCCTCCCCGACCCCTCAGAGCTCCTCCCCCCAGCGCTCGCCGTCTCCGCTCACCAGCCACGCCCTCCTCAGCTCGGCCATCGGACAGTCCTTCCCAGTCAAACTGCACTCCTCTCCTCCTCTGGTGAGACAGATCGCTCGGCCCAAGAGCGCCGACTCGCCGCGCTCTCCGCTCCTCAAACGTGTCCAGTCAGCCGAGAAACTGGCATCGTCCCTGTCGTCGTCCTCCTCGTCCACGTGTCCGTCGTCCTCGGCCGGCGGACGCAAGCACAGCCTGGAGATATCGCACTCGGACTTCAAGAAGGACATCCTGCACCGTGAGCCGAGTCTCCAGAGCCTGCAGGAGGTGGCCAGCGAGAATATTCTCGGAGGACGGGTGTCACCGGCAGAGAAGGGCAGCCTCATTAAACCTTCAGCACGTAAGCTGGGCCGACAGGAAGGCCCAGAACCTTCCGCCGGATCTTTAGGACTGGTCAGTGGCAAGAGCAAGCTGAAGGACAAACTATCGGCCATCCGGCAGGACCGCGCCGAGCGCAGAGAGTCTCTGCAGAAGCAAGACGCCATACATGAAGTTGATTCCTCGGAGGACGAGACGGACGAGGGTTCTGAGGACAGCCAGGACGGACGCCGGACCACCTTTATTCCTCCAAGTCATGTGATCCGACCCACCACTGTGATGGGAACGGTCGGTACCTCCGGTGCAATCAGATCCGGCCCGGCTAACGGCCCGCCGAGCTCTCCCAGTCTGAGCCGAAATCAGACCCAATCTACTGACCCGGGAGGGGCTTCCACTGAACCGAAACCAGTCCCGGTACCCACTCCCACTGTTGCCACCACCTCAGTCTCACAAAGTGGAAAGTTTCAGCTCCAGGAATCCGGCACTAAATCTCAGTCAAGCACTTTCTCTACCCCCGGTAGTGCGTTTACCACTGTAAGCAAGGACCCCTTTCTCAAACCCGCCACCCCTCCCACCAACCGGCGAAGCACCCAAATAAGCAGCAGGTTGGATCTCGGCGCCGTTTCCAATGTGACCCGGGAGTCTCCCGTCACCACTCCAAGTGGGGGCATCACCAAAGAGATGAAGGAGGCTGACAATCGAAGGCAAGCCGCCGCCGTTGCTGCCGCCGTATCCTCCGCGTCTACAGAAAGCGGCGTGGATAAAATGGTTTCCCAGATCACCATGGTGGCCAAGAGTGTCCTCGGGCCCGTAAAGCTCAACATCTCGGGGGCCAAAGATGCAAAGTTCTGTTCGGTTAGAGCTCCCGAACCGTCGACCCTCTCCTGCACCTCCCTGTCTCCACGAGCTCCCGAACCGTCGACCCTCTCCTGCACCTCCCTGTCTCCACGAGCTCCTGAACCGTCGACTCTTTCCTGCACCTCCCTGTCTCCACGAGCTCCTGAACCGTCGACCCTCTCCTGCACCTCCCAGACCCTGCGAGCTCCCGAACCGTCGACTCTCTCCTGCACCTCCCTGTCTCCACGAGCTCCCGAACCGTCGACCCTCTCCTGCACCTCCCTCTCTCCACGAGCTCCTGAACCGTCGACTCTCTCCTGCACCTCCCAGACCCTGCGAGCTCCTGAACCCGCACCCAGACGACAAGCCAAATCTGAGCCAGCCTCAAGTACTCAAGGTGCTCGGAAGAAACCTTCTATCCCGAAAGACTGCTCATCAGGATCGGGAGAACCCCAGAGCCCACGGCCAGGGCGCAACGGCCCCCTCCAGAGGTCCGGCCCAGAACCACAGAACCAGAACCAGGCTGAATCCGGCTCCTCCACACGAGAGAAATCCGGAAAAAAGACATAACGAGAATCTCCGAACCGGAATGCATGAACGGAAGCAAAGAAAAGCGTCACGTCACATCGACTAATCACGAGAGAACGAAAACGAACCGTCGCTTTTATTTAACCCTCACAATGACTTGTTTTTTATTAGGGTCGCTTTCTTTTTTTGGGAGGGGGGAGGGGCTTTAAATAAACAACTAAATGTTTTCATCACATTCAGTTAAATAGCAGCTTATGTTTATTATCTGGTAGATGACAGTGTGGTGCCTTAATACAAGATTAAAGATCTGTGGAGGTCTGCTGGTCGTTTTCTTACAGTGTAGATGAGATTCATTCCAGCAATAATGTTGACATATAACCAGCAATTCATATCATAACCACTCCACTTTAATGTTGTGACCTCACATCGTACAGATCTATACCGAATAATAATAGACTCGAATATAAACGTCGTTCGTTATATCCACAAGAGTTTAGGAACCGATAATAAAGATTATATTTGTCTTTGCTTCGGATTCAAGTTAATAAAGTTGCAAATACGGCAAAAGCATTCGTGCACACGAAATGTAAACAAGTGCATCATTGGATCGGATTCAGTTCCAGAGAGAAAGAAATAAGCTGAACAAAAACAACGACGTCTAATTCGATTCTGTAGTCGTGAAAGTTCCGGTTTGTCGCTCTGATTAATGTTTGTAATCACAATTTCGACTCTTTTCAGCCACTCTAGCAAATTATAAATTAAATACGTTTCCAAATCAAATCGATTCTCTTCATCTGATGGACGAACGTATTCAGGTTTGCATTCGTCCTGCAGCTACAACGTTCACAACGGATTGGAAATGATGTGCGTCTGGTGCAGATTGTTTATCCGGACGTAACAAAACCATGTAGGATTGTTTACTCGAGAGGTTCTAACGATTATAACGAGTCGACTGGAATCATTCACACACTTTGTGTTAGTCTGTGGGATTGAATGTGTGACTGGACTTGTGTGTCCTACACACTGAACCCGCACTGTTGTAGTTCCCTCGAGACTTCGGTCGTCCGATTCATTTTCTACACAATTGAGGATAAATATAATAATATTTTATAATTATATAAAAGTGCGGTTTAATGTTCCAGTTTAAAAATGGTTTTATGATAATTCGTTTATTGTTAAACGAGAAGCCACTAGTGTGTGTTTATTAGGCAGGGTTCGAACTTGGGACGTTCTTTTCTTTTTGCTTGATACACACACAACACAAACACACACACAACACACAAACACACACCGTCATCCCTCCACAACTTTCTGAGACTGAATAACCTGAACGATCAT
>JAOUQU010400863.1:20000-22501 GCA_028566735.1 Ammoglanis amapaensis
GTAGTGTCTTTAGCTAGTGTCCTTAGGTATTGTAGGAATGGATTAAGACAGCAGTGAAGATTTCGAGTTGCAGTTCCGGGAGGACGAATCGAGAGTTCGAGTCCATTCTGGCAGATTACATAGAATTTTTGATAGCCGTGGCGTCCCATGTGTCTGGTTGTTTTAAAAATAAATCCATCAGCTGACGGAGGCGAATAAAAAACACAAAACAGGGTTACGCTTTGATCACGACGATCTACGAGACTTGACAGTTTTTCCACTATTTATTTCTAACACTGATGCCTCTCGTTCTTTTAATGAACATCTAACATCATTTCTTTTCTAACTAAACCGAATCAACGGGAGCGAATTCATTCTTTCAGTCAGCAGGGGTCGTAGTTGCATAGCTACATTAGCTATTTTTAGTGTTTTTATTATGGAGGACGCTGGAGGTCTTTCTCTATCCTATTTACCCGCTCTAATGCTCTGGGGAACTGTGTGTATCTACAAGACGGTTGTGGAAGGAAACCGGAGTACCCGGAGTAAACCCATTGCAGAGGTGCGGAGAACGTGCAAAACCACCAGGCAAAACGGTGATACTTCATTATAAAAGATACTTCATTTTTCATCTGTCAACTCACATTAATACTTTTGTGTTCAGCATCAGTTTTAGTCCTTTATCTAACACTAATGATCTCGTCATCCTGGCACATGCTAGTGGGGTGGGATATATTACCCAGCGAGTGAACATTTTATCCTCTAAAGTTGATATTGGAAGCAGGAAAAATAGGTCAGCGTCAGAATCCGAGCAAATCTGAGATGCGGTGGCTGAACGATCGGGTCAGAGCATCTCCAGGTTGTCTACAGTGATCAGTGAGGGACCCGGAGACAGGAACATGTGATGTCACAACTAAGGCCCAGTGATAGAACAGTTACTGAGAGACACAGTATTAAGAAAAGTGGTCATAATGTTTTGCCTGATCTTTGTACTTTGATTCTTGATCCCAGCGGTCGGGATTTCGTTTTGCTTTATGACCCGTCGGATCTATTTTTGGTCTTCTGAGCAGCCAGCGTGGTTCTAAATCTAATGCGAGACGACTACGAGGAACCAGACGAGGAAACAAATCAATAGAAGTGCAGGCGTCCAGCGTTTCTGTTCGCTGCTTTATGTTTCTGGTCTTGTAGTGCCGTCGGTGAAAAGTCTAAATCAAAAGAAATCCAGATTTAAAGCTTCTGCTCGACTTGATGATTGGATGTTGGAAGGTCTCACACCCTTCTGTGGGACCCACAACTTACCCTGCTGCACTATTACCTCCGCCACCAGGTCCCGGACAGACACTATGAATCCAGTAATTGTGATATTAAACAATATCTAAGACTTTGAGTTTCCCCAAGACACTAATGGATTCAATTATTGTGAAATGGAAGCGCTCGAAAAATCGACCGCACTGGCCAAACTGGGCATTCGGGCTGAAAGAGAATTACTTTGCTGGGTAGGAACCCAAACGTTGAAACCCAGATGGGTCACGATGGCTTGTTTCTGCTAGCACACCAGCCAGAGATTCTGTACTCCTGAGTTCAAAACTCAAGTGCCATCTAGTGGGTATAATTGAAAGTGCCTGCTTGGGTAGGTTCTTCTTTTTATTTATTAATTATACCCAATTTGCACATTTACACGCACTAGAGGTCAGCAGTGAGTACACATGGCCGGAGCAGTGGGCAGCACTAGCAATGGCACCTGGGTTGCAGTTAGCAGTTAGTTCAACTCTTTTGGTGATGTCTGTCCACGAGGTTCAGGAGTGTGTTTATGAGGATTCTTGACTGTCCTTTTCATCAGAAGTAAATTTGTGATGTCACAGTATTGATCTTGGTTACGAGAAGTGTCCCGGTCTTTCGGTCTCGGGTTCTAATTCATCGTCAGAGGTGTTTCTATTGGGGGGGGGGGGTTCGAGGGTTCAGGACTCTGTGCAGGAGGGTTCGAGTTTCATCCTTCACCAGACTCTGTACATCCATGTACAAGTACAGGTGGTGCTTCATTTTATACACCTGTAACCATGGAAATGATCAGAACACCTGATTCTATATTTGCCCCTCAGAGCCCCAGACCTCTCCCCCCTCCTCCTCACTACGACCGCAGCGACCCTGAGATGTCCGCTATACCATTAATACAATATTTTAATTACGAAAGCTTGTTATGACCCCCGCTGAGCATCTATAAAAAAAACGAGCGGGAATTATTTATGAGTCACGTGACCTTGCAGTCCAGACACGGAGCGATCGTGGAAAGTTCTTCCAGGTTCGTCTCGTTCCAGCGTGGGGCCCCCGGATCTAAAAACATCGAACGTCTATCAGATGGAAAGCCTTTCATCCGGGGCCGCGGGGGCCGTACGCCGTGACCCCAGAGGTCTGTGTTGTGTCAGAGTCAGATTGGTTGTGCTTTTCCAATCTGCTGTGTGTGTGTGTGTGTGTGTGTGTGTGTGTGTGTGTGTGTGTGTGTGTGTGTGTGTGTGTGTGTGTGTGTG
>JAOUQU010401083.1:0-12084 GCA_028566735.1 Ammoglanis amapaensis
TGTGTGTGTGTGTGTGGGGGGGCGGTTGTTTCTCTGTGTATTAGCATGTTCTCTCATTGTCTGCAGCCTACAGGTCAAGGTTGTTGGTTCTAGTCCTGTCAGGCTGTTACTATTGGACCCTTGAGTAAAAGGGTCAGTGGATTAGTGGCTAGCATAACAGGATCTCTCTCTCTCTCTCTCTCTCTCTCTCTCTCTCTCTCTCTCTCTCTCTGTGTGTGTGTGTGTTAAACCTGAGTTTTCCTCTGGGCGCTCCGGGTTTCTCCCACAGTCCAAAGTCAATGCAGTAAACTGAAGATATAAAATGTAACTGAACTGAATGTTGGAATCGTTTGTAAACATGTAAAATAAATGACTCCTTGTTTTTAATCAGCTCACTACAACAGTCCACTGATGTGCACAAAACAATTATTGAGAGTATTTTTTATACTAAATATATATGAACAGCGCCCTCTGCTGTTTTTCCCCCCACAGTACGATGATGGTCGTCGGGAACTTCTGTGAGCCGGGCGTGTCCATGCAGCGGGTGTGGCTGGACGGCGGTCTGACCCTGTGCTTCTTCTTCACCCTGGTCCCATGTGTCCTGGTGAGCCTGGCGGTCCTCTCGGGGGCGCTGCACTGTTTCTGCTACGCCCGACACGGCACCCGGATGGAGGCCCGATTCGTCCCGCGCTCCCGGCTGTACACCGTTCAGGTGGGCGTGTCGGTTCTGCTAGTGTTCCAGGCGTTGGTGTGGATGGGTCTCCGGCTGGCGCTGGGTGAGCGGGTGCCCGGGTACGTGGTGCTGTACGGTGGTCTGTACGCCCTGGCGTGGGCATGGGCGACAGGGCTGCTGAGCATAGAGAGGAGGAGGGTTCTGGTCAGGGACCGAACCCGGGGCCACAGTGCCCTGCTGCTGCTGTACTGGACGCTGGCCTTCGCCGCAGAGAACCTGGCGCTCGTCTCATGGTCCAGTTCCCAGTGGTGGTGGCAGCGCCAGGGCGAAGGACAGCAGGTTGGTGTTCAATACCTTCATGAATCAATACAATCCTTCACAAGAACACGACCTGCAACAAGCTTTTGAGCAGGTGTCCACATACTTATGTTCTGCTGACACAGTATGAATCAGCTGGTGTGATTCAGTAAAAATGATTCAGTAAGTATGAATCAGTAAGTATGAATCAGCTGGTGTGATTCAGTAAGTATGAATCAGTAAGTGTGAATCAGTAGGAATGAATCAGTAAGTATGATTCAGTAAGTGTGGATCAGTAAGAATGAATCAGTAAGAATGAATCAGTCGATGTGAAACCTGGTGATTTTAATGAAACGAATCACGAGCCGTGACTCAGAATCAAATGGCTGATTCAGTATAAAGCAGACGTGCTGTTTTTGCTGAATCATCATCGCCCTCTTTCACCCTCGACCACACCCGAACGGCTCTGACCAATCAGATCACACGTCGTCACCATGACTCAGCAGTTCCTAATGCAGACTCGTCCTATTTACATGAGCATTGAGACGCCACCAGCTAGAATAATAATGAATGTAAAATAAACTTCTACATGCAGCAATGATTTTAGTGCTGAGACCGCGTTTATCACTCCTCACACTTTATATTCTTTTATTTTTGATCTTTTAACATGATTTCCATGTATTTTTTTTATTGTATTTGGGTGCATGTAGGAGATCAGAAGGTCGCCGGTTCATGACCCACTATTCCTGAGCGAGGCCTTTAATCCTCCGCTCACCGTGCTTTTTCATGTACACTGATGGTGAATACCCATAATGCACTGCATTCCACATCCTTTTCAGCTGGAGTTTGGTTTCTGGCTCTTCCGTTATCTCTGCACCGCCACGCTCTTCGTTTTGGGTCTGAAAGCTCCGGGCCTGCCGCACCGACCCTACACCCTTCTGATCAACGAGGACGAGAGAGACGTGGAGAGCGGCCGACAGGTGAAACTACCACCACCATGTTTTACAGTACATAGAGTCTTTTTCCTTTTGTTTGTTTGATTGATTTGAACACATCTGACATCCTGCTCGATGTCTCAAATGATCCCTATTTATCTGGGCACCGAGGCGCCGCACAAACTGAGCATCAGAACATGTTTCCTGTTTTAAAAACGGTGTGTGTTTTGTACAGTTGAAGTG
The DNA here is from genome assembly GCA_028566735.1 of Ammoglanis amapaensis. Classification (NCBI taxonomy): domain Eukaryota; kingdom Metazoa; phylum Chordata; class Actinopteri; order Siluriformes; family Trichomycteridae; genus Ammoglanis; species Ammoglanis amapaensis. The sequence goes on from JAOUQU010401083.1 coordinate 2,128, forward strand.
TATTTTGTACAGTGAACTCTGTTGGTTGCTTCTGCTGAGAGGTGGAACCCAGAACCCACACGAGTGCTGAGCTCTGCATTTTAACTCGATGATTGTCCTGGTGGTTTGGTGGAGTCCCAGTCCAGGTTTCCTCCGGGTGCTGCGGTTTCCTGTACTGAATAAATAGACGATCGCTCTCTTTGATGTACCTGCGATGTTTACCTTTCGTGTTTGGAAATCTGTTAGTTGCTTCACCATCACATTGTGTCTGTATTTCCCCCTCCAGCCTCTGTTGGGCGGTGCAGAGCAGAACCAGTCTGCATGGCGAGACTTCAGTAAGAAAGTGCGCCTCCTGCTGCCCTACATGTGGCCTAGCGGCAGCCTCCTCCTGCAAGTCCTGGTGCTCCTGTGTCTCGGGCTGCTGGGGGTCGAGCGTGTCATCAACGTCTTCGTCCCCATCTACTACAAAAACATCGGTGAGGGTTCGAGTCCTACATTTCTATTCATGGAACTAAGGTGCTTTTATTTATTATTTTATTTGTCCTTTTATTATTTATAATTATTAAAGTGCTAATATTGATTGTGGTTGCAGTTCTGCTTTGATGCTTCTGTGTTTCGGGTTCTAGTGAACGAGTTGACGCTCGGGAGTCCCTGGAAGACTTTGGCCGCCACCGTGTCCATTTATGTCCTGTTGAAGTTCCTGCAGGGTGGTGGCGCCGGTGAGCATGCAGCTGTGGGAGTGTGATTGGCGGGACTTTGATGTTTGTTTGGTGTTCAGGTTCGTCTGGATTCGTCAGTAACCTGCGCTCGTTCTTGTGGATCCGGGTGCAGCAGTACACGGGCCGGGTGGTGCAGGTTCGACTCTTTGCCCACCTGCACTCGCTGTCCCTGCGCTGGCACCTGCAGCGGCGCACGGGCGAGGTCCTGCGCAGTATCGACCGCGGAACCTCCTCCATCGACAGCCTGCTCAGGTAACCCTCCTTATTTATCCAGGCCAGTCATCGTCATCTCCGCATCTTCTTGTTTACACGACTTTATAAATGTAAACAACTTGTGTTTATCTGTTTGTTTACAGCTACATAGTTTTCAGCATCTTCCCCACCATCGCTGACATCATCATCGCCATCGTTTACTTCATCTCCAACTTTAACGCCTGGTTCGGTCTCATCATCTTTATCTGCATGATGCTTTACCTCAGTGAGTAGCACACACACACACACACACACACACACGTCTGGAGTCCAATACCTATGTGGACACACACGACGATTGTGTTACGCTGTTTGTGTAGCAGCTTTATAGCGTAGGACCACCGGACCGAAAAGCCATGTGTCCATGACAACGACAACCTCCCCTCAAAATAACCATAAACACACTGTTGTCACAACAACAACAACAATAATAATCATCTCTCTCTTTAATGCATCATTCTTTATGTTTGTCAGAATTTTTTGTGGTTTCTCAGGAATAATTTTACATTTTAATATCTCTGGATTCAGTTTTTCCTGATGTAAAGCTGCTTTATACACACTGTACCTTAACGGTTGTGGGGTTCGTGTGGTTGTTTATGCATCAGCTCTGACCATCATCATCACTGAATGGAGGACGAAGTACAGACGGGAAATGAACACCATGGACAACCACGCTAAAGCCAAAGCTGTCGACTCGCTCCTCAACTTTGAGACGGTTTAATGACTTTGATATTTATACTTGATACATTTTTATATTTCATGACTTGTATTTTGTATTTCCGGGAGGATAAAACTCGCTTCCTCCTACATGTGTGGCGTACATTATACTTCTCCTCCTTATTTATCCTGGCACTATAATGCACTGGTCTATAGATACTATATTCAGAGTCTCTGATTAACCTTTGGACTGTGGGAGGAAACCGGAATACCCAGGGGAAACCCACAATGACATGGGGAGAACATGCAAACTGCACACATGAATGAACAGGGGTGGGATTGAACCCGTGACCTTCTCAGAGGGAGAACACAGTCCTACAGCGCAGTAATAATGGACTGTTGTTTATCGGTGCCACATGAAGCAGCTGAGGTTGGAGCTGCTGGGACATTATGAATGCGCTGGTGCTCTCTGCTGATGTGTTGTATAATTTAACAGGTGAAATATTACAACGCCGAGAACTACGAGGTGGAACGTTTCGAAGACGCCGTCCTGAAATATCAGGTAACATTTCACATTCTCGTGTACACCAGCAAGAGTGGAGCCGCCGCTGTTACTATGGTTACTGCTGTTACTAGGGTTACTGCTGCTGCCGTTGTTGTCATTATTATTACTTCTGTTACTACTGTTGCTAAGGTTACCCTTCACTCTTCTGTCTACAGTATTTGGAGTGGCTGACCAACGCCTCGCTGGCTCTGCTCAATCAGACCCAGAATCTGATCATTGGTTCGGGGCTCCTGGCCGGGTCACTGCTCTGTGCTTATTTCGTCACTGAGGGCAAGTTTCAGGTCTGAACTACAACTGTCTACATCATGGGGCATTACTAGTATAACTAGTGTCTGGGGCATTACTAGTATTACTAGTATAACTAGTGTCTGGGGCATTACTAGTATTACTAGTATAACTAGTGTCTGTGGTATTACTAGTGTCTGGGGCATTACTAGTATAACTAGTGTCTGGGACATTACTAGTATTACTAGTATAACTAGTGTCTGGGGTGTTACTTTTGTTATCAGTAATATTGGAATTAAACCTGGGCTTCACCGCTAAGAAATGCTTACTGACGCTCCGCAGCGCCCCCCTCTCTATTGCACTTTCCTCATGTAAAACTGTGGTGAGTTAAGGTACTGCATGGATCTGGTGTTTCAGGTGGGAGATTATGTTCTGTTCGGTACCTACATCATTCAACTCTACACACCGCTCAACTGGTTCGGCACCTACTACAGGTACGTCTCACCTCCGCAGCGGCGCCTTTATATCGGGATGAGCTGTGACCTGGTGCTTCTGTCCCCGCAGAGTCATCCAGAGGTCCTTCATCGACATGGAGAACATGTTCAAGCTCTTCGATGAGGAAGAGGAGGTGAGCTGCTTCGTTCACAATCGTTTATTCTCACTTTAGACTTGGTGTTTTTTTTCACTCTGGGTGGTGTTGCAGGTGAAGGACGATGTGAATGCGCCGAGTTTCCAGTTCAAGCAGGGCAGGGTGGAGTTCCAAAACGTCTCCTTCAGCTACATGGAGGGGTGAGAGTTCCCCCGGAGAACCGAACATCTGCACATCTGGAGTCTCTGGGTTTCACTGCTCTGTCTTTGTTTACCAATTAGGAAGGAGATCCTTAAGGACGTTTCGTTCAGCGTACAGCCGGGCCAGACGGTGGCGCTGGTGAGTACCAGGAAAATATTACGTGGCAGCAATTTTAAACTTGAGTGGCTCGTTCATGCGCCTTTAACTAGATGAACACAAGTTGTAATAGACACACTGCAGAATCAGAAGCTTGCTGGTTTGTACCCCACTGTTGAGGAACTTTAATCCTCAGTTGCCACTTCTGTATAACGTTGTTTTGTTTCCTTCTCTCATCACTCAGATTTTGGTATTGCGGTGCCTCCTGGCAATGTGGAAACACACGATACAGCCACGTATTGCAGTACCTCCTGTTACATGCTCAGGAGAGACGCACATTTTTTCTGTTATATTAGAATTATTGTGAGATTTAGATCCACTGGTGTTGTTTGTATTACAAAGTAGAGATACACAGATACACAGCGCCCCCTAATGTTACACCTAGGAACTCTGTGACGTTTACTCTCACTACAGTTACATGAGGTACTTGAGTTGTTCCAACACACAGGTGGGTCAGTCGGGTTCGGGGAAGAGCACCATGGTCCGCCTGCTGTTCCGCTTCTACAACGTTCAGGCCGGTCGCGTCTGCATCGATGGTCAGGACATCACCAAGGTAACGGGGACCCCAACTCACTATAACACAAACACTGTCGCTTGTGCTTCTGTCATATTTGGTGTTTGTGTTTTAGGTCAAGCAAGCTTCATTACGTGCCCATATAGGCGTGGTACCCCAGGACACCGTCCTCTTCAATGATAACATTCGGGAGAACATCCGCTACGGGCGAATCACAGCTTCTGATCAGGAGGTGGAGGACGCCGCCATCGCCGCCGACATCCACCATAAGATTCTCTCCTTCCCTGAGGGTAAAGTGCCAAAATAAGATTAACTTCATGTCTGTAAACCTCATATTTACTGTGGCACCACAACACCAGGGGGGGTCGAGTCTCTGAGGACTTTTTTGTGTTTGTGTTTACTCTCCAGTGACAATTTCTGTTCTAGATCCTCTTTTAAATTGTTGGTGTGGTGTTTCATCCAATCTGATCTTTATAACACATCTTACACCTTTTAACCCTTCACTGTTCAGAGAAAAGTGTGTGCGTGTGTGTGTGTGTGCGTGTGTTACCAGGTTACAATACACAGGTGGGTGAGCGAGGCCTGAAGTTGAGTGGAGGAGAGAAACAGCGGGTGGCCATCGCTCGAACCATCCTCAAAGCACCGGAGATCATCCTATTAGACGAGGTTCCAGAACTGAACACACACACACACACACACACGTACACACACTACTCACACTGTTCTCTTTTCTCAGGCCACCTCTGCTTTGGACACACAGACTGAGAGGAACATTCAGGCCTCACTGGCTAAAGTTTGTGCCAACAGGACCACGGTGGTGGTGGCACACAGGTACGACCATCACATTCACCAAAACACTCATCAAAGCTGAAATCTTTCATTCAGTGCAGAATAAAGCACCTGAACTCCAGTGTCAAATCTGCCCTGTAAAACACGTGTTCCTCAGTACGAGTGTGTCTGGGATGCTTAACCTCTTTATCTGTAGATTATCCACGATCATCGGGGCGGATCAGATCCTCGTTGTGAGAGATGGACAGATTGCAGAGAGAGGACGGTGAGGATCAACCTCATTCAGTTTCATCTGCTCATGAGTGTATCCTCATCATGCTGATTATTATTCATGATTAGCTGATCATTCAGTCTGGGGTGTTCGTGTCTTTATAATATTTATTATAAATATATTGTTTAGCTTGCTACCATGGTGATCTGACTAGCAGTAAGTAGCTAGCTTGCTATTAAGATAAGATCCCACAGGGGAGAAGAACAATTCTCAAATTCTATTTCAATGTTATTTATCATTACACTTATACAGATTCAGTACAATGAAATGTTTCTCTTCACATATCACAACTTGTCTGGAAGTTGGGGGTCAGAGCGCAGGATCAGCCGCAGTACGGCGCCCCCTGGAGCAGACAGGATTAAGGGTCTTGCTCAAGGACCCAACAGTGTAGTGGAGTGTAGCAGAGCCTGGATTTGAACCCCCAACCTTTGTGATCCCAGGCCAACGCTCTACCCACTAGACAACACTGTCCCTATTCTATAAAAATACAAAAACTTTTCAGTATTAAAAACGTGTGTAAGTGCTGCTGTTCTACATTCATACTTGTGTAGTTATCAGGCTGTGAGTAAATAATTCCATTGCCCAGTGGCGGTAAATAAGAGGCTAGCTGGCTAATCTGGTTCCTCTTGGATTCTCAGACACGAGGAGCTCTTGGTTAAAGGTGGACTTTACGCTGACATGTGGCTGAAACAGCAGCAGACGTCCGACTCTGCATCCGACACCGAAAACAAAGACCTGCTACCTGAGAAACTACAACCCCCAGCATCCTGAGGGGCTGAGCATTGCTTTGTAGGGTAACAAAAGTATGTGGACACCTGATTATTAACTTCAGCATGAAATCCAGCTGTGAGGTTTGTGGAAGCTGAAACATAATTAGGAAGAATTGGAACGCTGATGATGATCCAGGTTTTCTGATCCAGCATGGTACAAACTATTAGTAATGATCTAGTGTCCACATACTTTTGACATGTTTTATGTGACATTTTGCCATCTAACAGCTACTGAATAAGAATACATTTTAATAGACTTTTTTTTGTTTTTTTCACTACTGAGAGCAGCTGCTCAAAACTTAAATATAAAGACATCAAAGATTTTAAATGAAATAATCTGAAAGCAATTTTTCTTAAACACATTCAGTTGTTTTTATCTTTAATAACCACGAAGTGAAAGCAGCGTCTCGTTCCAATATTGTCATTCTAGTTAAAATCATCCTGCTTTTTCATTTTCAACATGTTCATGAACAGTTTAGGACCATGTTAAGTTTCTTCTGTTCCTGGATTTTCGAGATTTAGATGCTTGTATAACTTATAAACAAGGTAAATAAGAGGAAGCATCTTTTTCATTTCTGCTTTTCTAGACTGGACATTTAGATGATTCTGTGTAACTGACTTCTATTAGGAACTGATATAAAATGTGTGTGTGCGCGCGAGAGAGTGAGATATGGGGTCATCTTTTTAAATGTTGTATTATTTCTGAGATTGTATTTATAAAGAAAACTAAGTATATTTATGGATTGTTTAAGATGTTTGAACGTGTGTGATTGTTTTTATTTATTTTCCAGAGACGAGGGAAACATTTACATGAATAAAATCACAAACTGTACCCCTCTGTGATTAAATGTTTGATGTAACATTGCAACAGCGACACCTGCTGTATGTTTTTGGTGTTTACATTAGTGCTGGAGGATTACTTGAGTATAGTGTGTTCATCCGGCTCTTTTTTTAGCTTGATGTCACAAGAACGACTCTTCGGTTCATGAATTAGACGGTGTAGTTTTATTAGAGCACATAGAGCCAGTTTCACAGAGCCGGCACTACGAAGACCACAAGGGGGTGCACTACAGCCAATTAAAACAATGAAGTTTGCACACTTGTTGTTAAAGTAGTTTGTCCCTGTATAAAACGGTGCCTCTGTATCATTAGAATGAAAACTGAACTTAAGAATCAGTGGTGTAAGTGAAATTCCATGCAACACTTAAATAATAAAGTAAAACGACGTCTATGCGGTTGAACCCTCGGCTGTCTCACGTTTTATGTTATAAACTCTGGTTCTTCACGAATGTTAAAACATGCAGTAGGTGGATTTACATATTCGAACCCAGGTGCGAATGTGTTGTGACCTGCTACCCGGGAAATAAAATGTTTTATAAGAAATATCACTTTACCATGAACTCAAGTGAACACTTTTGCCGCCTTTCTAGATTTGTTAACTTAGCTGTTGTGTTTCAAATAGCGTCTGATTCACTATCTCGGCTGCACAGATACCAGCGACTTTATTCACTACTTAGTGCACTTCAGCTCGATGTGTAGTGGGATTGAGATTCAGCCGCTCTCAGGATTCGGGCGTCTCTGAGGCGACACTTTACTGGCTGTTTTCCGGGGCTTCTCACGGCTAATGTCACGTCTGCCGGTTCTAAATGGATTTCGGGGGTTTGTTTGATGAGCGAATGTTTCCTTTCTCGGACTTTCAGGAATTCACGGTGCGTATTTGTGTCTTTCTGCTAACTAGAGACGTTCTAGCAACGTCCACTGAGTGTTCGTGTTCCGGGTAGCCATGTTCTCCTCACGACAGGAGTTCAAAATACTTTAAAATGAGACCACTACCCCATCAATACCCCCCCGAATGCGATCATTTGTGTGTTTAAACTTGTGTAGAGGTGCATTTTGTGAAGGATTCGGATCAACTTAGAGGCCTTGTTGACCGGTGTGACGTCACTACATGCGTACTAAGTAGTATGTCGGATCACTCAAAATGGCTGCGTGTGTACCTGAGGAGTAACTGTGTAGTATGCGAGTATTAGTACTTTATAGCACTGTGGTGCTGAATGAGGTGATATAAATAAACTCTTTTGTGTTGGTTTCTTCCTGAAGTGCCAGTTCTCAACGACAAATGAGTTTTTACATACAGGAATGATTCCTTCATACTGAACAGTGTGTGTGCAGTTACACACACAAGGGGGCAGTAGTGAGCACACGTGCCCGGAGTATTGACGGGGTGGGTGGGGGGTAGTTAAGGGGTTCTGTGCTTTGCTCACTCTGGGAATCAAACCAATGACCTTCTGAGTCCAGTTTTCTAACCACCAGAACACAGACGTGTTCAAATTCTAATAAATGTCTGTTGTTGTTGTTGTTGTTGTTGTTGTTGTTGTTGTTGTTGTTGTTGTTGTTGTTTAGTTTGTGCCGGGACATCAGAGACTCTCTGAGCGTGTCCGAAAGCGTTTGTACTACGGCCTGGATCAGGAAGCTTCTCTCGATGTGCTTTCATGTCCTGTTACAGGTAAATTCACTCAGTTAAAGCAAATACATTAAAATGTTTAATAAAATCAACAAATCTGGCAACCCAGTTCACTGCACCAGATGTGATCGATTTTATAACCGTTATTTAATATGAGGTGAATTATGATTCTCAGACCATAAGAAAAGTAAAAGTACAGCTTTAAAGATGTACGACTTAGTTACATGAACGGCAGTGAATGTGTTACTACTAGATTGTGTAATCTGACTGGGTTTATTGGAACAGATGTACTCCAGTGGTTGTTCTGATATTCCAGCTGTTTCTTTCTGTGCAGATATTGCAGTGGAGCTGCTGCAGAAATCGGCTCCCAGTCCGATACGGAAACTCCACAAGAAATACGCCGCCCACGTTGCCAGGTGAGGATTTTTTCTTCCATTGTGATGATTCTTGTGACTGGACGATGACGATTGTGCGTTCAGCTTTTAGGTTTCCACCCACTTAACCCCCGTTTCTGTACCCCCCCCCCCCCCCCTTTGGCCCCCAACAGAGAAGCATGTATCTCACCGTGCGCCATGATGCTGGCGCTGGTTTACATCGAAAGACTCCGACACAGAAACCCCGAATATCTTCAGCAGATCTCGTCCTCTGACCTGTTCCTCATCTCCATGGTGAGCGGTCCGGGGTGGTCCGGGGGGGGTGGTTCTGCTCGTACTCCAGCGCTCACTTGTCCTGTTTGTAACCTGTTTTTGTTTACTGCAGATGGTGGCTAGTAAATATTTGTATGATGAAGGTGAGGAGGAGGAGGTGTTTAACGACGAGTGGGGCGCCGCTGGCAGACTGGACGTGCAGACTGTGAACACTCTGGAGCTGAATTTCCTCGATGCTATTGTAAGCTCAGGCGGTGTACGATACTGCAGCTACACTATTACCCATGATGCACTGTAATATTTAATGTTGTACAGCTGTGCAGTGAAACACACATTTACACACACTAGGGGGCAGTAGTAAACTCAACTCATGTCGTGCTGATCATAAAGCTGTTGTTAATGCTGACATTCGGACTCTTGTGTTTTTAGGACTGGTGTCTGTTTGCTGAACCCGGTGAATTCTTCAAGGTGCTCAGCCACCTGGAGAGCAGGTGAGTGATGGGGTTCGATCTCCAGGTGGGCCCGTCCGGGTGCTCTATGTCTGGAGTTTGTATGTTCTCCATGTGTTTGCTGGGGTTTGCTCCAGTCTCCCCATACAGTCCAAAAACATGGGAGGTAAATTGTCCATCAGTTAGTTTGATCTGAATGAATCCATTTATTTATGAGTAGGTGCGATTTTTGAATTGAATTTAGTAAATAAAAGTTTGTTATTTAAAGTAAATATTGATTCTTTAAATATAAATTTAAATAAATGAATCGATTTGTGCATTAATGTTTTGTTTCTTTCCATGAAAGAGAAGCACAAACACACTTTTAATTAAGAGAAACAATGGATCAACTTAAAATCCCTTGATGAGGTGCAGTACCGTGAATTGTAGGTAGGGTGCATCATCTCAAATTACTGGTGTTTCCCCCGTCAGTGTGGCTGAACGACAGGGTTCCAGGAGAGGCTGGTACACCTACACTGACCTGTGTGTGCTGCTGGAACAGCCCAACTGGAAACAGGCGCTCGCCGCCATCTACCAGCATTTCACCAAGGTGGGTCACGATGGGGGGCACCCCAGAACCACCAAACTCACTGTAGGTCCCACACACTCCAGAACCACCAAACTCACTGCAGGTCCCACACACTCCAGAACCACCAAACTCACTGCAGGTC
>JAOUQU010401403.1:0-12081 GCA_028566735.1 Ammoglanis amapaensis
CGGATGGAGTGGTTATAAAGCATTTCACTGCCGGTTGTACTGTGTATAGCTATGTATGTGACGAATAAACTTTGATTCGATTTGATTTGAAGTAACCTTGTCTGTCATGAATGCATTATACAGTGTGTAATGCTGTACATGTTAGAATTCTAATAAAAATGTATGCCTTTTATTCACAGACATTTCTCATAATATTCTTAATGACTTATTGATAGCTGGTGACTTTCTTGTACATAACTAATCTGACAGTAAAGCCTCTCCATTCTGACCTTGAGTCGTGTAATGTAATATGTTATTGCTTTTACGTTGCGATTTGCCTTTTACTTCATGCAAGACTATCCGTTAGGCTTTGTTTCTACTCATTTTGATTAATCAAACTACAGAAAACTACCCCTGACATTTGGGGGAAGGGTAAATGTACTTTTAATGTGAGTGAAGTTTGTGGTCATATACAGTACACCAGCCTCTGATCTCTCTTCCTTTTCCCTCCCGTCACACTGTGCCACAGTGAAGATCACAGTGGGAAGTCCACCCATAAATCCAGTCTTCTCTGTGTGTGTTCAGTACCACACATAAAGCTCAGTCATGACAGGTGGTGAAGAGTCAAAACAGAGAGGGAGGACGTGGTGAATGTGAGGGTGCAGATGCAGGGGTGTGTAAAAATAAGGGCCGGAGGATAGAAGGTAGGTAATGAGGATGTAAAGGCCAAGAACTACTAGTGTTTTTACTGCCGATGCCACAGAAGTGAGTTTATTTGAACAGATGTAGGGGCACTGAGTGTCACATGGTTGCCAGACGCTTAAGCTCTCATGTGAACTGGATGATTGCCATTTAAAATGTTATAACTATTTTGTTGTTGAGGGTGGCACAAGCTAATTTAGTAGAATACACTAATCAGGCATACTATTAGGACAACCTTATTATCTTGCTATCAGAACATATAGAACCAGCATTTTTCATCAGCCGGAGCTACAGTCGCTTCTTTGTTGGATCACACCGCACAGACCAATTTGTGTATCAATGCACATTTAACCACTGTTCTCTTTTTGGACCATTTGTACTGCATCACTGAAGACTGGGAACAGCCCAGATGAGCTGTAGTTTTGGAAATGCTCTGACTCGGTCATTGCAATTTGATCCTTTGGCTTTCAAATCAACTTCAAACGGTTCACTTACTGCCCAATTTTTATCACCCAATAACATGTGATGTGGCGTAACAATTACCAGTGATATCGACTTCGCCATAATGGTCATAATGTTTTGCCTGGTAAGTAAGAGTAACAATTTGGAGCTTTAAGTACCTTTTTGATTCTTGTCTTGTCACTTGCAGTCTATAGATTTCTCATGCTCATATAGATATCCTAGAAGAATTTTGACACTTTCCCACATTCAAAAAGAAGGATTGTTTGCTATAAATTGCAGTCCGAGTAAGTCAGTATTGCTTTTGTACCCTGTCAGATTACTGGTAGCTATGGGAATAAAGTTCAATATTGTATCCTAATATTTTGCATCCCAACCATGACTGGACAATCCTTTCTGCTTTTGTCCTGTAAGTTCTGCACAGATGGGCTGGGTGTGAGTTTTTTTTTCATGTTCAAAATCCCTCACACCACCAAACACTGCGGACCACCATGGCAGCTTTAAACATACACAAACACACACGCTGTTGCACACATGTATGAATAACCCCACTTGCTTATAGCTTCATTACGCCTGGAAATGTTGTTTCATTTTCAGTACACCAGTTGACATTTCAGTGATTATAACCCATATGAGTAAACACTCCCTAATGTGTTTAGTTCCGTTGCTAAAGAGTGTAAAATCTAGCATTTATCCATCCAGTCTGCCTTATATATAAACATTTGTGAAGAACAGATTTCTTTTAAAGAGCTCACTGAGCTCAGGCATGCTAGTTTAATGGGATGCTACTGTTGCATCCAGTCCGTTCGTGAAAAATCTTCCCTCGTAAATATTTCAGAGCAATTAAAGGTTCCAATGTGAAGAATTACATGGAATGGTGTAAAGCATTCCAACACTGAGCAGTAGATTCAAATTTTATGATCTGCATGGTTCTGGAAGTGAAAGTAAGTGAAGTACTGTGTTGTTATGGATAATGACTATGAAAATTGTTTTCGATGTCATAATCTAAGACATAATTCCTTTGTGCCAGTGAATCAGGAGCAAGAACGCCAACAACTATTGTTTAATCTATACAAAATATCATCAGCAGGACTGTAGTAATGAATATATCTTTATATATAATGATTATATAGGTGGTCGCTCATTGTTTAGGATACAGTGAAACCTTGTAAGTCAAGATTCTTACCTCAACACCCTTCGTTGAAAAAAGTAAACACTTGAACTTGCCTTTTCCTTATTAAATGTACTTCACTGAATCACATCGGCTGCTTTACAAAGCAAACAATGGTCTGAAGGATTTAAACAATGTAGTGTGCAACCAAACTGAATTTAATTGTTTATGTAATGTGAATACACCATAATCGCACTTAGGAGCAAAATATTTCAGTTAATATCTATACAATATTATATGTATATAATATTTCACTTAAAATTCAAAGAAAGTTCAATTGCAGGTTTTCATTTGTATTTTATTGATCTTTACTGTTCCTCAATTGTAATTCATTGTGTTATTTTTCAGCCAATAAGTGTCAAAACAACTTCAACTTCATTACTTTACAATAAATTAAGATATTGTGATATAGTGATCTGAATGCTGAAGTCACACAACCATTATATTTAAACGGTTAAGTCCCTAAGCACTGAGTCCCTAAGTCTTTTAATCCTTAAATCATTTTGAACACAATCATCTGCTAAATGCCATAAATATAAATGCAAAGCATCCCATGAATTTAACACGTTTTAATCAGACAATCCTGTGATCATTTTACTTCTCTGGACTTTTTATTCTCTCATGCTAAAACAACAATAATTCATTTTACATAGAACAATGGCTTTATGAGCAACAGGGCACATTTGTTGTATGGATGAAAGGCAGATGGAGACTGTTTCATGTAACAGATCCAACAGTGAATGACCGCCAGCACAGTGGATGAATTCAATATGGGTCTTGGTTTGCCTAATCTTCCGCCAGAGTGTCAGAATCCTGATGGAGCTTGAGCTAAGTAGGACGTTGTCAGCGCACAAAGCCAGGATTCACTTAATAATGTGAAAACCCAATCACGCCATGAAGAACGTGGAGGAAACACAGTGAACGTGTACCGGAAAAGCCTGGATTTCTTTGAAAGGCACAAAAAAAGCGAACTGTTTATAAAAACTGAACTGAAGACTGAGCATCTGGACAGCAGATTCGATCACTGAAATCGAACCTTTCCTATTTATGCCTTGGAAATAATACAGAGGATGTATCATTTTTCTTTAAAGCTCCTGTCTCTCAAAAACAGACATGCAATGTTCCAGACTTTTGGTTTCTGACAGTAATAAGCGTCAGGCTGAACCACACAAGCATTCCAGTGTATAGATTAGTTAAGATCTGACAAACATTGGTCTGTTCATCTCTGCAAAGCCTATTTTTATATTTTCACCAAAATGGACATTACCAGAACAATTTATTTTAAATTAACTTTAATTTAAAGCAACATTTTCCCAGAACGGCTGTGGTTTGGTAACCTGTCCATTTTATGTCCGACACGTGGAAAAGTTTTTATTTTTCATGTAAAAGTAAAAGTAATCATGTAAAAGTAATGTTATTGTAATAGACAGTAGTAGTTTAGTGGGTAAAGCTTTGACCTATCAACCATACTATATAGTTTAATTGTGTAATTGTGTAAAGAAATAAATTTCATGTCAAAAACTGAACACAAAATCTTAAAATCTACACAATGACCAGGCATAACATTATGACCACTGACAGGTGAAGATGTCATCATGGCAATTGTTGGTAGACTTACATTAACATTTTCAGTATTTTGCAGACACATTTTTCTGTGTGAACAATTGAAGGTTAAGGGCCTTGCTTAAGGGTCCAACAACAGCAACCTAGCATTAGTAAGGTTTGAACTGGCATCCTTTGGATTGCAAGTCTTACCTTAACCACTATGCTACACCTGGCCCATGACCTTCTGTATAAGTCATCAGGGAAAATGGACACAAATAAGGAGTTTCACAAGAGCCTAATTTTAATAGCTAGACGACTGGGTTTGAGCATTTCCATAGGTGCAGCTCTTGTTGGGTGTTCCCGGTCAGCACCGGTCAATGTTGATTAAAGTTTCCAATAAATGAATGGTGGTTAACCAGTCATGGAGTTGTAGATGGTTGATGTTGATTGATGTGGAGAGCAAATACTGGTCTGTAGCTACTGTAGCTCAAATAGCTCAAAAGTTAATGAAACGTAAGAATACACAGTGCATCACATATTAAGGTGGTTATAATGTTCTGCCTTATTAGTGTACTTCACAGATGTGTATTTGGCAGAATTTATAGCTTTGTACATTGATCTTGACTAAACTTCTCAAGCTCCATCAGTATGGACAGCGAGCCGGAGTTTTCTACTCAGATCGTTGATGGTGTTTATGTCCAGGCTTTGTTTTGGCACCGAATTCATAGTAATGCCTAAAGCCACTACAGGATTGTATTCGCCTCTAAATGACGAACCGTGGGCCCAGTTTGAGGTTGTGTGCACACAGGAGGTGGTTTTCTTCACGGATGTTTTTGCATTTGGCTGCATTTATTTTTCCAGTCACTGCCACTGAAAATCATCATCAAAGTATGATACTAAAACCAACTTAGTTCACTGTAGGGATGGTATTAGTGAGCAGTACTTGTTTTTCATGAGATATAAAGCTTGTTTTTGTTTAAAAGATTTGATCATATCAGAGGATATGTTTTTCTCAGGTTGCTGGAGTCGTTTATATATTTTTCAGCAAACTCCATACATGCTGTAACATGTCTTATATAAATAGATGTCTGTGTTGCAATTAACGTAATTATAAAGAGATGTGGAGATGATTGTTCATCCAACAGGTTTTACCATCTCTTCATATCTGTTTGAAATTCGTTTTAACCCAGTGAACAATGTCCTTCATCCCAGGATGCCAAATTTGTCAATACAATACCAAGTGTAAGAACAATTGTACCAAGATTCTTCTATTTTAAAAAGCACTCACTTCCTTCCCACAAAGATAGAAAATCTGGTATCATTATTTACCTGTAAACTGTCATGTGCCTGGGTCTACAACATATTAAATTTTACAACAGTTAAAGCAGCTGTAGCTTCGTTGTTGGATAGGACCACATGTACCAGCCTTTTTGGTTGCTCATGAAGGGACAGTGTAGCCAAGTGGGTAGATCATTGGGCTGGGAACCCAAAGGTTGGGGGTTCAAATCCAGGCTCTGCTACACTCCGCTACACTTGAGCAAGACCCTTAACCCTGCTCCAGGACATTGGCTGACCCTGCGCTCTGACCTCAACTTTCAGACAAGTTGGGATATGCAAAGATAAACATTTCATTGTACTGAACATCTGTATATGTGTAATGACAAATAAAATTTGAATTTGATTTGAATTTGAAGATGCATCATGTAAGGAGCTTGTTATGTTTTTGAACAGCCGCCATATTCTTGTGTACATGTCGCAGTATATTCAACATAGTTGGTTTAACTATGTGAATTGGATGGTCATCCTAACCTAAAGTATTTACTTCTTGGCCTTTATATGCCTGCCAGTTTATGTGTGGCAAAACATAATTATAACCAATATATTCTAAAATAAGTAAAGTAACTTGTATTGTATAGCTGGATCGGTTCAATTAAGTTTAAACTGAATCTTAATATATCAAAAGGTTAAATTCCATGTTACCAAAAAGTTTCGTGACCTCAGCAGCTGAATAATGTTCACGTCATAAAATAATACGCGGAATGTCCCCGCCCTGGAATTCACCTTAGTTTTTCATATGTGGTTACACAATCAGTCCTTTCCAACTGTAATATAAATATAAAAGCAATGTTTGCTGAGTAAATGACTGCACTAGGGCTCTGCTATTTATGCAGGATAATATTTCATAGACATTGCTTAATTTCATATACATTGTTTTTACAGGTTCTACATAAATGAATGCTAGAATGTAATGCTCATTATTATTGCTTGAATGTAAACCTAGAACATTCAGCAAAGTTATTCAACATCCTTCCATTGTGCAGGTAGCATGGATATGGAACAAGATCGTTTATATGCGCATATGTATTTAACATAAGATGTATGAACATCGACCAAGAATCACATATGGTACCTGGGATATGTTAGGAAGCAAGTAAGAATTTTATCCTTGAAGTGGATGTTAGAAATAACAATTTTGGAAAGGACCAAATTGTCGGAATGGGTCAGAGCATATCGTAAACTGATGCTTTTGTGGAGTGTTTCTTGTCTGAATCGGTCAGTACTTAAAACAGATGATGATGGTGAACTGATGCATCTTGGGAATGCAAACTTAACATGGTTCATAAGTAATAAATAATCACCATTCCTTCTATGCTTTATAAATGTGCTTTATAAATAATACTATTTCTTAAAAGTGTGAATTACTATTGATCGTTTTATGGTCATAATTTATTTACATACTATTTGATCTAAAACTGTATAAGAATATAGTAAAGGTACCAATGTGGCCTGTAGTGTTGTAGTAGCCTGTAGTACTAAATACAATATTAAGATTTGTTTGCAAAAATGGAATGAATGAAACACCTGAATCATTTCTACTGTTTTGAGAATGAATAATTTATATGACGGATATAGAGATGAATGCTTTACTGACCCAAATCTTTGGAAATACAGTATGTTGCAGGCCTATAATGAAAAAAATGCATTAAATAAGTTTGTGCATGAAATATATCAGTTTTTTTACTGTCTACAATTAAATAAAAGTCTAAGCTAATGGAAGAGATACTGAATATAAACTGCAGATAAACTGTACCTATATTCTCTGGTTTGCATTTTTAAATAACTTAACAGCCATAGTTTCTATACCAGAATGTTCAGAATAATTCCATAACCTAGGGTGGTGAACAAATCAAAACAAGTCAAAACACTAAAATGTTTCCCAATTTGTTCCTGTGATCAATCCAGTAAAGCATTTCCCAATCAATCAGTTTTTACTATCTTGGTCGATGTCACGGTAAATCCTGAATCTATCATTAAAACACTGACCAACGAGGCAGTCCATCACAGGTGTCCACTGCGATAAAGCATAATGCCCTTTCCCGTAACAGATCTTCGGGTGCAGTCCACTCTAAGAAAGATCAGATTCTACAGCTTAATGGACACTAGAACTGCACTAAACCCGCGATCGCACATCTCCCTCTCCATCCATCGCCTATCTCTCTTTCTCTCTCTCTCTCTCTCTCTATCGCTGGGTCAAACAAAGCCTCCTTTCAGCAATGACATCACCACACTGCAGCGTCATTCTCAAATCTCCAGAATCACTGATCCTTGCATCGGGCAGCTAGTCCGAACAAAGCATTGACCTCATTTGGTCAGGTTTGGTCATGAAAGGTTAAAACGCATGCAACATCTTACAGCTACATTTTTAATTCACCCACATTAATCCATCAAGGAAAGTCAGTTTTTAAATTAGATACATTGATAGAGCATGTGCACTGATGGGTGACCATGTGTCAGAATAATTCTTCATCAACTTCCTCCAGTGCAGAAACACAGGCAAACACTTCATTTGTGTAGCACATTTCATACACAGATGCAATTCAAAATGCTTCAGAGAATCAACAAAAAGATACAAAGACACACTGTAAGTAAAACGGATGTGTTTAAAAGCAGTAAAATGCTAGTTAAAATGTTTAAAAGACAGAAAGATTGATTTTTTTTTTAGAATTATGAAAAAAATGTGATATAAGATGGGGTAAAAAAATGAAATGTAGATAAAAAAAATTGAAAACATTTTAAACTTAAGCTGAAAAATTGATTCTATTTAACAACAGCATTTAATGGATAAATATTGCTTCTCCATTTTAGTCTTTACTTTTTACAGAACTAATCGATCTGTTCCTAAAGATCTAATAATTCTGCTCCACTCATATTGCTGCAGCAGTTCAGATAAGTATGCCAGTCCTAGGCCATTTAGACTTGTATTGACAAGAAACACAATCTTAAAATCTATTCTGTAACATGCAGGTAACCAGAGTAATGATTTGAGAATGGAGGTGATGTGTTATTTTACTCCTAGTGAACTCGGGTAGCTGCATTCTGAATAACTGAAGCTGTTCGATTGCCTTTTCTTGCGTGTCCACTAAGAAAAGCGCCACAATATTCAGTTCTATTGGAAATAAAGGCGTGAATGAGTTTCTTCAGGTTGTGAAAAAAAGATTTCTGTTCTTGTTTGTGTTTTTAAGTTTGTAACACGCTGATTTGGTTACTGCTTTTATGACTGCTGACACTGAGATCAGAGTCTACTATTACACCCCTGTTACAAGCTAGTTTTGTAGATTTGTAAGCTTTAGAATTTCAATATGCAGCTTGGCTATAACTGACACAGAGAAGGAGCCAATTAACAAGGGATATGGGGTTTTCACCAACCAGGCTATTACTGCCACTTGGATGGAGCCGATCCATTAGGATTACAGGCTTTCACTGCAGCTGGAAAGTAGCTGACATGAAAAAGAAAATAAAAATGGTGAGTTAGCTCAGTATTTACAGAGGGCATATTTGAACTAATGCTGCCGGTGACATAGCTTAACTCACCGCCCTAACCCAGGGCAGGTCAAGCCTCTGAAACTACTGCCTGAGAGTTTGGTGATTGCTGGACACTTAATGATGAATTCTAGCATCTTGCTTGCATGCAAAAAGAAACTAACAGAACAATTCAAAAACCAAAAGCAGCACAAGGCCTGATCAAAGTCACACCGATCTCTCTAAAAGTACCCTGGCTAACTCAGCCTTGCAACGTATAAACCAGACTAAGAAGCAAGACCAGTCAAGAGTCAAGAATCTGAGATCTAGGACTGAGAGTAGCAACACTAAATGTATTTATAGGAGCAGTAGAGACCCACATGGAAATACATGAACATGCAAAAAAATGAATTTTGCATAATGTGTCTCCTTTAAACAAGAGCTCAGCATCGGTGTGGTTTATATTATCATGACCTCACTGAGAATTGCAATGGGTGGATTATATAAATAGAGAATTTCTGGCGATGGGTAAAAAAAAATCAGGTGGTTGTCATTTTTATAAGATGCTGGTAAACTGAGTAGCAATCAGACGGCATATTATTTTATTTTTTTTAATTGAGAGTTGATTATATTTTATATCTTTGCTACTTTTTGTAGGATTGCTTTGTGTTTGGGGTACTTTAGCGACATTATTGTTAGACATACTGTATAAGTGTATTCAGGGCAATATGTGACTCATCTCACTATAGTATAGAATTTCCTTGAAACATCAGGATTCTAGAAAATATTTTAAAATTATTATTTATAGTGGAGTTTTGGCCTATCAACTGGAAGATTGATTGGAGATGGGAGATTTAAATCCAGGCTCTGCTATTAAACCATTCTTAACCCTGCCTGCTCCAAAAGTACCATATGATGGCGACCCCTGCTCTCTGACCCCTGTTTTTTTAAGCTAGAATATGCAAAAAAATGATTTAATTGTACTAACCTCAAATGTATATATGACACAATAAATTATTTCCTATTTAGGGGCCAATTCTGCAAATGTAATATTATTCACTGTATCATCTCCAATTTCTACCATTAAAACATAGAACACATGAGTAATAAAAAGATAGAAACAACTCATATTTGCTTCCTGGTGTCTTTTTTAAAGAAACCATAATAATTATGTAGATTAAAGGCTTTACCTGACACACACAAACACATATGCACACTGTAGATGTGTTGACCCGAGCTACTGTGCTTTAAAGCAAGCCAAACCGCACTTAATCCGTAAATGTGACCAATTACATTCATAGATGCGATTCAGCAACGACGACGTCTCTGTAAATAGAAGTCGAACGACGAAAGCCAGAAGCAGATACATGTTGTGACACCTTGTGCTGCTTATGACACCCTATCACATCGCTGTGGGATATAATGGATGTGATGAACCGCTGAACAAAATAGGAAATAAAGTGTGAACTTGGGCACTAGGAGGAGACCATTTTGGGAACAGGCTGTGATCGAAAAGTACATGCACATCTGTGCTAGTGTTAGAAACTCTTATGCTTACACTCACTTCAGTCATAACCTTTATAAGTGAATCCTGAATACTTTTGGCTGATGCTAACACAGAAGATCGTTTTCCACATTATTATTATTTTTTACGGCATATAAAACAGGCTCAAATGTCCTATTTTCATGGGATTGGGACATCTTAGTGGGTGCATCCTAGTGGTACTTGTGGCAAGGCTGAGTTTCTAGTCAGAGGGATTCAGTCTGTCAGTGATGGAAAAGCTAATGGATAAACGCACCCCCCCCCCCCACCTGGGTGCAAGAAAGAACCTTTATTTACCTTGTTTTATTGCCTTTTGAACAGTGTTACATATTTGGAAAAACTTTGTGCTACTAGTTAAAAGATGGTTAGGGATTTGGCTGTGCCGTCAGTATTGGGAACTTGCATCATGGCGCTTTGCGTATAAATGCTTGCTGAATGTGCTGGCTGTTTATTTGAATGCTGATTGGCTGTTGTTCATATAGGGTGGGAAGCCTCGTGGACTTTTCATCACTGAGGCAATTACGACCTCCGCTGGCCGATAACATTTCGCTATTTAGCAGAAACCTTTATCTGAAGCGATTTACGTTGAGACTTGCTCAGAGGTCGAGTTCCATCAACCTGGCAGAGATGAGGATTGAACTGGCAACCTTCTGATTACTAGTCCAGTACTTCTACAACATGCTTAATATGCGGCGTTGGCATCCTGTTGAATGTGACTTGACCGTCACAACGGGTGCACATGTGCCACAATGCCAATCGATTTTTCATTTAATATGGCTCAATCTTTACTTTAAACAGCAGAGGGCACTGCCACAATTCACCACGCACTGCACATTGTTGCCAGATAATGGATTTTCTAGCCAAATGTTTGTTACCGATCTTTAACATTTCAATTTCAGTATTTAACACTAGAAAGGAAATGTTTTGATTTGTTTGGCATAGTTTGTTTTAGAAACAAAAGAGCATTAATTTATTAGACAATTAAAAGACATAAAAATTATATTAAATGCAATAATAAAAGACAGCTTTGTCATAATTTGTCTTCAATTTCATTTTGTTTTAAAATATCATGAACCCTGTTTTGGGAATAATTGAAAACCTTTATGTGAGTTCCATTATGACATATAACATGTATTCGATCCTTTTCATCCATTTCATTGGCTAAATTTAGTTTCTGTGTATCTTTTTTTATTTAATACATTTTTTCAAGTGCCTGCACTGATTTAAATAGTAATCTATTGTGAGTAACTAAGCAAGTTTTCAATTCTCATAGGGTTTTAATCCTCCATGTACAAATCTGTTGTTTGCCTCTTTGTTTCCTGCTGATCCAAGAAGGGTGGAAGAGGGCAAGAAATGATTTAATAGCGCCATAAAACGAACCCCCACTCTCATACACACACTGACTCCTTTATTTCAAATACACAATGCTGTAAATGACTCCATCTATAAAGAAATATATCTATATATCCAAAATGGGCTAGTATCACATTAAATGAATTCAGAATATTGATCTTGCAATTAAAGACAAAACAATAATAAAAACAACTCTCACTATGTAAAACTGGATCATTTTAAATAAAAAACAAATGTATCCAATTACCCCATTACCCTTAGAAAGAAAGAGCCTATTTAATATAATAATCTTTTATATCCACTGCTTAGGTTGCTGGGCTGTGAAGCACACACTAGCACACCAGAGCAGGGAATGCAAATACATTGTACTGAATCTTGGCTCTGCCAATCCAAACTGAGCAGCCACATGAACAACATTTGGTTTATTGTTCCTTAACTTTTAGAGACCCTGCGTCCTCATATGAGGACATTACATTTCTGGTTCTCTGCACCATTCTACCTATTTTTTTAAAATTGTTTACTCTTTGGC
>JAOUQU010401619.1:0-12076 GCA_028566735.1 Ammoglanis amapaensis
GGCAACCTACCCCGTAAAATGTAATTGCCGAGATACTCTGGGGATCGGTAACGATCCACAGAGTAACCCAGGGTCGAATTCGACTGAAGGGTAAAATAGATAGATAGATATATGACACGCTAGCGCTCATGCCATTGGTTTAAATGGCACGATGCTAACCGTGTCACGTCGTTTGTTCTAAAACTTTTTCGAGATTTCTAGACAGCACTTCTGGTTTTTAAGTCACGTCACGCATCGCTCCGGCCTCCAAGCTCAAGTTCCTCTCAACAAATCATCACTAAAACATTTCCCACATAAATATCAATACTCACATTACCCACTATCAAAATCTCCGAGCAGGACATAGTGAGGAAAACGGCGTCACACCGGATCGATTTTCTGTCGGAAAGAAAAAAAAACGCGCCAGTACTCGATGACGAAGCTTCATGGCTGAACGACCTTGCTGTAGAGATTGTTGGTCTTTATTCATCCCATTACCCAATTATAGAGCCGCTTTGGCAGTCCCGCGTCCTAAATAGAAGCGAGCGAACGGACACGGCCCGGCTATCTGACCCACTTTACATTCAATCCAGTTTCTGCTTATCTCTTAATCTACAGAGGATAATACTTGGAGAACAAGCTTGTACATATTTTATTGTTTACAGCACACGGCAGCTTAGGAGACGTCTTAGTGAGGAAGGAAACGTTCTGGACTCTTTAGATTTAAGAGTTCGTGACTGTTTTTGACACTCATTCGGTTAGTCGGGTAAACGGATGTCATTTTTGTTTTCACCAGACTTCCGAGGAAGAAATTCTTACTGTGCTGTGTTTTGTTTATTTGTTCGTGTGTGTGTGTGTGTTTATTACTTACTATTTATTTCCTAGTTTTGTCCAAAATCCTAGAAATGTTTTGCCTCTTTCTATCTCAACTCTGATCTCTATCTCTCTCTCTCTCTCTCTCTCTCTCTCTCTCTCTCTCAATCTATTTGTTTATCGTCCGTTTTCCCAGTTCCTGGGGTCGGACGTTAATGTTTTGGAGCAGAGTTTTTCTGTCCGGATGCCCTTCCTGACGACAACCACCAGTAAGTGGTGGGAACTTGTGAGACTACTAGAAAATTTCACATTTCCGATCAACCTAGTGCATGTTTTTTTTTTGACTGTGGGAGGAAACTGGAGTACCCAGAGGAAACCCGCGCTGACACGGGGAGAACATGCAAACTCCGTACAGAAAGTCCCCAGCCTGACCCGGGGATGGAATCCGGGACTTCTTGCTGTGAGGCGACAGTGCTGAAACCACTCAGCCACCGTGCCGCCCCCTATCTCAACTCTGATCTAGTATAAATATAACAGTGACAGCGATTAGCTATTAAAGTAATAATATAATATCATAATAAAATAACAAATCGAATAATATTGTGATATCAGATTAACCTCGTGCAGAAAACGTCACACCCTGATCGGCGTTATTCCTCCACTCTTTCCAGACACCATCCATCAATCCGGACACGTCGCGGGATGAATTTTGTCAGTTATGTGGTCACTGTTTCCACATTTCCCTTCAGTAACCATTTAAAATGTACAGATGTTATTATGCATTCACAGTCCCAGCTCTGGTGTGCTGGCGTATTTTGTCACCGCATTACCCGAGTGCCGTATGAAATCGAGGTGTCGATATACTATAACATCACATAAGCGCAATGTAACAATGTAATCTGTGCAATAATTACACATATTAATAATGTTTATGCACATTGTACTTTTATATATACACTGTTTACATTAACATAAACACTTTATGTACAGAAACAAAAATAGTTTGCTTATATTATTACTTATTTACTTATTACCTTAATTATTACTACTATTATTTTACTATCTTTCTATCTCTCTAACTACTATTTATATTTTTTACTTTTATTCTTACTTATTTAACTGTTTTAGGTGTAATAATGATGCTACTGGAACCTTAGTTTCCCTGAGAAAACCACCCACCCACTATCCATCCATCCATCCATCCATCTATCCATCCACCCACCCACTATCCATCCATCCATCCATCTATCTATCTATCTATCTATCAATCTATCTGTCTGTCTATCTATCTGTCTGTTTGTCTATCTAATCTATATGTCTGTCTATCTGTCTGTCTGTCTGTCTGTCTATCTACTATACTAGTATACTTTACTCATCTCTGAGAAGTGTCTATTTATATTTGTGACTTTTAAACTTAGTTCTAACTGTCTAAATACTATTTTAACAGAACCGGATTGCAAACGAAGGGTAATTAATGCTTAAGTGATTCGAACGTATGAAAAAATCAGAGAATGCTGTCAAATCAACAGCTGTTCTCTCTATTATTAAGCATCTCGTGTTTTTTTGTTGTTTATTTATTATTTTTTTAATTATGCCTGGTTAATTATTTATTATATTGTATTTTGCTGATGCTTAATTATATCCTGCTGTCTATTGTTATTTAGAAATAAAGAATCACATGTCAGCCTCTTCATCGAGCTTCATCTTTGTCCACATTAGTGGGCATTATTGATAAATCCTTTCTTTTAAAAACATGTGGTCATTTTTCTTATGAGGCTCCCCCTTCAGGACTGGAGAAAATGTTCGCAATTGTAAAGACTTCTCTATGTGTGATTGTTTTATTTCCAACTAAGGTGTTTTTTTTTATCTACAAATAATCATTACTTAAATAAATGACACAATAATAATGAAAATTATTGTTGTCTGATGGTACAAGTGTTTACACACTTCTGCAGGTTCGGTCATTAACAGAATTAATACGGGTGAATTTTCTTAACAGTTATGTGATGTTTATATATTAAACAATACAAATATATTAATATTTGTCATGTTTTTTTCCTTTGTTCTTCCCCAGGCTTACAGGATGTTCTCCCCGAGTTCCTGCGCAATCGTTTCGTGGAGGCGGCACTCAGCTACGTGGCGTGTAACTCCGAGGGCGAGTTGCTGTGCCGCAACAATGACTGCTGGTGCCGATGCTCGGCCAAGTTCCCCGACTGCAACTGTCCCTTCTCGGATATCAGGGCAATGGAGGAGAACCTGCGCAAGAGCAGGGAGGCCTGGATCACGTCCAACTACGAGTTCGTAGAGTCAGGTAAGAGTCGTGACGATTGCATACGGTGGTTCGAGAGTCCGAGGGTCCGATTGATGGAAGCTTGATGAACGCGCAGAGCAAGCTGGAGCTACCGCGAGGCTTTTGGGTAGATTAGCACATCTTATGGGTAGATTAGCACAAATAAACTTCCAGGAGTGGTTAGTGTTGTGTTAGTAAAAATAGTTAGAATTCTTTATTATTATTAATAAAACCCATAATTAATTATTTTCCTGCAACAGCTGCATTAGATGGGCACTATCGATAAATACTTTAAAAATCTTAGTCTTGCAACACTTGGTTTTTCTTTTAATATCAATTGTTAAACTGGGGCAGGAACGTGCACTGACTGCTCACTGCTGCCCCCTAATGTGTGGGAAAGTGTTTCACATTTACAAAGACAATTTTTTTTAGCATTTAGCAAAGCGAATACCTTAAAACCTTAAACAGCCGTCACTGTTCTGCACAGTGGTGGAAAAAAGTTATCTACATTTTTAAGCGACTATTAAATATTTTTAACACCAGTGGTGACCGGGTGGAAACCGCTGCCCCCGACTTGTTGGACTTGTGTGAATTCAACAATTACCGCGTGTGTGGAACTGAAAGATAAATCTGTCTTTCCCAGAAACACTCTGGGTTAAGAACTGGTGACAGTTTGGCACCATGAAGCTTCTCAGTGACAGCCACAAGGGCCGTTTCTGTAGAGTGTGCTGTCTGGAAACTTGACCGATACTGATCTTAAAGGTCAGTCTGGGTGAGAAATAGAGATAACTGATTGTAGACAGCCAGGGCGAGAATTGTGGACACGAAAGAGTGGATCTGTTGGAATAAAGCTGTTACAGGGTAAACGAAGCGAGTAAAAGCATTAAAATGGATTATATAAACAAAAGCTGGCGGGTATTTTTGGCGGCCGACCGTATACCGTAATCGGTTTGTTGACATCGACATTCTATTGACATCCATGGTGTATCTGCGTCGTCCGTTTCTAGATTGGGAATGATCAGCCACCCCTAAGAGCGCATCATAGAATTAGCCCAGGTAGCAACTTGAATTAATCTGAGTTTAACGGCAACGTACATCCATAGTTTATATCAGCGAGTACATATTAAGCAAAGGCGTTTAGAATGTCGGGGGAGGGTGGAGTAGGGCTGAATCATTAGTTTAGTCTTGATTACCTTGTTGGAAGTGTTGCAAGGGGACAATAAAGACCTGATAAACTGTAGATGTTTGCCAGTTTGGAACGGTAGCGTGGCCTGCTTATAACAGCGTTGTATCTGATAATGAGAAACAGAAGCGGACCAAGTATTAAACCCTGTGGGACTCCGATCCCAGTTTCATTGTCACGGTTTGGCTACTGCACAGTTTTTACAGATGTGTTTGGGACAACAGAAGTGGACCAAATTCGGCTCTCTGTGGGACTCTAGTCCCAGTTTAATTGTCTGTGATTTGCCGATTGCACAGTTTTGTAGGTGTGCAGGGAAAATAGAATCAGTCCAAATACCGAAGCATGTGGGACCAGTTTAACTGTCTCGATTTGCCTATTGTGTAGTTTCACGGATGTTCATAAGAAGTGATGCTTAGTGGTTAAAGTACTTGAGATATAGACCACATGGACAACAGATCACGCCCCACTACCACCTAGTTGCCGCCACTATTGGACCCTTGAGAAAGACCCTTAAACCTCAATTGTCCAAAATAGTTTTCCATTGTAATTACGAGTCGTTTTGGACACAAGTGCCTGCTAAATGCTGTCTGTGTAAACGGACCAAATATCGAACTCGGTGGGACTCCTAGTCCCAGTTTATTTGTCTTGATTTGCCTATTGCACAGTTTTACAGATGTGTACAGAGAACAGAAGTGAACCAAATCCCAAACCATGAGGGACTGCAGTCCCAGATTAATTCTCTTGAGTCCCAGATTGCAACGTGTTACAGATGTATTTGGGAAACTGGGAGGGGGACCAATTACTGAACCCTGTGGGACGTTCAGTTTCAGCTGAATTGTCGCGAGTGGAAATTTGCACAGTGTTGCAGCTGCTACAGCGGCGGCAATATAGAAATATGGTTTCTAAGTCCTAGTCCTAATCCTTGACTTGACTACGACATGACTACGACGAAATGTCTGTCTCAGGTCATACCTCTCAAACTAGTCCCACGACTCTCCCTTAGCAAATCCAGAACTTTCATCGAATGAAGATGGATCTAAGCTAGTATATAATAATGGAAGCTTTTAATACGCATCGCCGCTTTGATCCAATAACGGCGCATCGACGCTAATGCTGTTAAAATCTACACGGAGTCTTGCCTTTCCCTTTGGAATCCTTCGTACCGCTGTCCGAGATGCTTTTTCCCGGTAAGGTCGTTGATTTAAAGGCTGAAAGGCGGCTAGAAAACACGTCAGCAAAGCAAACAGAAACGAAAGCCATGCCACATCTGGTTTTCCCCCTTTTCCAAGCGTTTTCTCATCCAAAGACCGATCCAATCAGCGAGATAAGCCCTGGCTGTGTCTAAAAATCCACCCCTGCTCTGTGATGGAGTGTTAATGAAAGCAGCCCAAATCCATTTAACTTTGGCAGAGCGCACCTACAAATGCATATCTCCTTTCGGCAGGTGAAACGCCCGGCTCAGGAGAAGAGTTTTATTTGCACAATGTCTGAGAAGTCAACTTTCATTATCGAAAGCTGGGATAGATGGGAAAAAAGGGTTTTCAAGGGACTGCATATTTCCAGGCATTCAGTCCTACAAATGTAGTTAAGAGATGGTAAACTACAAACCTTTTCTTCAGGAAAATGTAGAGATAAGAATTTACTTCTCCAAGCAAGGATGCTAATATTTATATTAGTTTATACACTAAACTCTGTTTAGTGAGCCGCTGGAGTTTTGTTTTTGTTTTGAGTGAATTATTGTGGCTACTGATATCCCGAGTAACCTTCGAGTGCTGCACGGACTGCTGCTAGATGTCCCGGGAGAACCGTAATAAGGTCCTGGTAGTTTGTTTTATTCGAACGAAATGCACAAGTCATCCGATCGAGTCATTTCCAAAAGTAATGCGTATTTAAAACATATTTTCTGACATTTTCACGTTTATTAAAAGCGAAAACACGGCGGCGTTTCTGGCAACAGATTATCAGCATAATTGACAAAATGTTTTGTAGCGCTCATAGTCCAACTTGTTCAAGAGAGACATGATGTGTCCCCTTGTACCATTGTAAACATAAACAAGAGCGGTATAAAGTACACTTAAAGGTCCGCCGTGGCCTAGTGGTTAGAGTACAGGACTAATAATCTAAAGGACGGCCGGTTCCAACTTCACCAGTGTTGGGTTGCCTCTGTCGGGCTCTTGAGCGATGCTTTTAACCCTCAAGAGCTCAGACTGTCTACTGTAACTATCTGGCATGTAAGGGGCTTTAGATAAACGGCGTCTGCTACATCCTGAGAGTGTAAAACATAATGTAAAGATTCGGTTGTTGTAGGATAGTCAACAACAGTAGTAGTACAAGCTCCGGCTCTCACAGCTGGAGTGTTGTAATCATGCCATCCAATTTATTTTAGTCCTCGCCTTTTCTACCGAAGATTGATCATGCTTACAACCGTAACTCCTCACAGCGGGACAGCCGCGGTACACACCACAGCATGTACGATCGCTCTCTACACACCAACTAATTGTTTAATTGCTGCGCCCTTTCCATTATGCTAATTAAAAACATGCCTTGAAGTAACAAAGAGTCGTTACATGGTACAGTAAGCAAGTCATCTCGGAACCAGTTCCTTTCCACTTTTCCAGGGCCTAGAGATCCTGGAAATACTTACAGATTACTCGTACGGCTCTGTGACTCAATAAACCATACGTCTTCTCTCATTCCGTTCTCGACTGAACACTTATATATGATCGCGTAATACACCATTGATCATTAGGACGAGTCTCATGAAGTACGCTTTACCAGACGCCGATTGACACAATTTGAAATGCATAGCAACGATGGTTGCTATGGTTTGGTCAGGGATTATGAGGTCATAAATACTGTAAAGCTCGACAGAAAAGAAACTGAGCATCGTCCTTTTGTTTCGTCTCACACTGTCTCTTGTCGTACTCGGTCCACAACTTTAGCACACTAAAGGATCGAGCTACTGAGGTTCGGGGACAGAAATTGTATTGTGCCAACTGGACATATGGGAATCTTCTGTACTCAAAGCCCATGAGAAACATTAAATATTAGACCATTTTTGTAGCCCAAGAGATGCTATCGGTCATCTAGGTCCATTGTGTTGACCATGACCAGGTCATGACGCTACGTAAAGCATATGATTCTATTGTGGGGTCACATGATAGTGCAGTTCTTGATGCTACACAGATTCCAAAATGCGATTTTTTTTTACATTAAAACTGGACTTAATTACTTTAAGTGCTTTGAGACCCAACAGTACTAGATTGAAATGAATGAATTGTGAATGGAGTTCATCTCAAGACTTCTAGTGTTGAATAATGCGATGGTGCAGCTTCTGTTATTAGATTGCACACTGGTTTATCGACCCAGCTTCGCTAATACGTGCTCGTATGCAGAGTTTACTGAACCAAGTCGGATTATCGATTGGATATTGATTGACTAGAGTAGATTTGACTCCCTCCTCACTTTCCCACATGAGAAATGTGCGATAGAGCATTTAAGTGTATTTAATTAGTAATCCTATAATCACCTCTCTGGATTCATATGACTGGAAGACTCCGGGAGTAAAAGAACCCCAGACCGGCGTTTCCGACGAAGCTAATTAGCGAGCATGTGTCACCCTGTGGCGTGTTTCACGAACCATCTGGAAAGTAATGACGTATCGAGGTGCTTACTTTTAACGGGAAGTGAGGCGGCAGAACTTTGCACTTTTGATCCTCTGAGAAATGGCACCAAGACGTATTAACGTCCAGACTGTCAAGCAAGAAGTACCTTGACAGAAGATTAGTCCGACCCTATATATATATATATATAATGGGTATTGGGACAGATGCTGTGTAGAGCTTTGGCGTGTCGACCAGAGATTCGTTTAACTCAGGAGCCACTGTTTGGTGTGTATGTAGTGTATGCAAGTAAATGTAATGTATGTATCTTATTTATAAGTGCAGTGTATTATGTATGTATAGTGTATGTATGTGTATGTATGTGTAATGTATGTAGCTTGTTAGGTGCAGTGTACTTATATATGTATAGTGTATGTATGTGTAATGTATGTAGCGTATGTATAGTGTATGTATGTATGTGTAATGTATGTAGCTTGTTAAATGCAGTGTATTATGTATGTATAGTGTATGTATGTGTAACGTATGTAGCTTGATAAGTGCAGTGTATTATGTATGTACAGTGTATTATGTATGTATAGTGTATGTATGCATGTATGTGTAATGTGTGTAGCTTGTTAAGTGCAGTGTATTAGGTATGTATAGTGTATGTATGTATGTATGTGTAATGTGTGTAGCTTGTTAAGTGCAGTGTATTTAGGTTTGTATAGCGTATGTATGTTGGATGGATGTAGTATATTTACGTTTGTATCGAGATGTATGTACAGATTATATGTATGTATTTATAGTGTGTGTGTGTTTGTGCGTGTGTGTGTGTGTGTGTGTGTGTGTGTGTGTGTGTGTGTAAGTATGTATTGAGTGTATGTATGTTGGATGTATGTAGTGTATGTAAGTATTTGTAATTTCGGCAAACCGAAGAGACCAAATTGTCCACGAGTAATCCACGTTCGTTCATATTAATGTCTGTAGAAAGATATCGAGGTGCATAAACTTACGGTGTACGTTACGCTTGTGGCTCTCGCGCTTAGTAAAAGCTCATCGGGCTTAAATTTCCAACACATGAAGTTGCAATAAAATCAATTCAAGGTTATAAAAAAAATTGGATAATGAGGATGAAACGGTCATTGGAGGTAATAAATGGCAATCATAATGATATAGAAATCTAATAAGCTTGTGTAATGAGAAGAAGAATATTATGGGGCAGTTCAATCACGATCGGTTCTCACACTAGAAAAACAATTAAGTCTGTGCACTCGGACCTGAAAGATTCCGAGTTTGGGAGGGTGAGATGGTAGACGGAGGTTTATGAACGTGCAAGCGACTTCAGTACCTTCCCACCTTCCAATCTGACCTGACACCGTCCACCGTGTGCTCGTAATGCTACGTCAAGTCTTCAAGGAACGACCCTGAATAAGATCGGTCGGTCCTTTTTTTTGTTTGTTTGTTTACACATTCCTAATCGTATCGGACCCTCGGATGCTTTCCGGACCGCTACTGATCTCCTTACTGATTAGGAGGTCTGATTGCACGTCTTTCAAAAAACCCCATAGTGCATCTGGGGAACTGTGTGTATCTACGGGACCTCTAACATTACATTCATAATCAACCTTGTGCATGTTTGTTGGCTGTGGGAGGAAACCGGAGTATCTGGAGGAAACCCAAACGAACCACTAAGCTACCGTGCCGACCTGGACATAGTCTACTTAAACGTTACTACTTGGTTATTACACGTAATGCACTAGGGAAGGTCCTGGGTTTGTTTCGCAGGACAAGCAGGTTCATGGTCATGGTCCTGGTTCCAGTTCCGGTCCTTTCTATATCAGGTTTGTTTCCTGCCTGCACTGTAATTGCGAGGTGATATAAATAAAGTACATGTGCTCGACGCGCTACCTATCGAAATGTATAAGTAGTTTAAGCTTAAAAAGTACAAAACTATAATTAAGCTACTTTATTGTTGGGTAAGTGTTCTCGAAACCACTCGTTCGTTTGCAGAGTTCGACGAACCCCGTTCAGGGTGCTAAATATTTGTAAATGTAAATCCGCTTGCTAGAAATGCCAAAGCTTTTTCCACTAATCGTTAAATAAGGGTGCAAAACAAACACGTTCATCCATCTTCAGTTTGGATGAATACTAAGCCGCTATTACAGAAATGAATGATTATTTGACGCCCTCGAAATAAAATAAAAAAACCTCTAGAACTCATGTTAATTACCTTTAATGCTTCTGTTTTTTTGGGAGGGATTTTTTATTCTTTTATTTGATTTTCCTCCCTCGATGCTGTCAGACCGTATCCGAGAGTCATTTTCACCTGGAGGATGTTTTATACATAATTATACATTCAGTGCCAATGATTCATGGGGCATGTTGCCTTGTTTCCATCGACCTCATCTACCTCATCCATCCATCTGTCCGTCCATCTATTGTATTCATTCATCTCAACCATTCTATCGTTTTTATCCATTCATTTATACACCAATTGAATCATTCGTTTCATCCATCCATCTGTCAGTCTATCTATCGTATTCATTCCTTTCATCCATCAATCTCGTCCATTCATTCAGCTAGTCGAATGTTCCATCTGTCATCCAACCATCCATCCTACCATCCATCCTTAATACCATCCATCCATCCTTCCATCCTAGCATCTATCCATCCATCCATAATACCATCCATCCTTAATACCACCCATCCTTCCATCCTAGCATCTATCCATCCATCCATAATACCATCCATCCTTAATACCATCCATCCTACCATCTATCCATCCATCCATAGTACCATCCATCCATCCACCCTACCACCTATCCATCCATCCATCCTACCATCCATACATCCATTCTACCATACATCCATCCTACCATACATCCGTTCAACGATCCATCCCACCATCCATCCATCCATAATACCATCCATCCATCCTACCATCTTTCCATCCATCCATCCTACCATCCATACATACATCCTACCATACATCCATCCTACCATACATCTTCCCATCCTACCATACATTCGTTCATCCATCCATCCATCCTACCATCCATCCATAAATCTGATCTATTACATCTATCCATCCTACCACCTATCCATCCATCCATCCTACCATCCATCCATACATCCTACCATACATACGTTCAACGATCCATCCCACCATCCATTCATCCATCTATCCTACCATCCTTTATCTATTTATCTATGACCAGCAATTATGATTCGACTACATCTCAAGCCATTAATGGTTAAGCACCTGAGCTCCAACTTCTCCATCCTTGACAAATGTTTCTAGCAAGATCAAGAAATGAAGGATTAACAAATCGATCTCTGGATTCAAACAGCAGCCAGTGAACAATTAACCACTGAAGTCGAGCCTCAAGTCATTAAGACGAGGACGATCTCAGTTTATTAAATCTGTGTTCAATTCTGGGAATCTGTTTGTCTTTGTTTGTTTGCTTGTTTGGTTACATCATAACCCTCCAGGCTCACCATCAATCTGTACACGCCACCTTTCTGTTCCACCAGAAATGCTTCTTCATGGCATCCGCCTTCATCACCAACTCAGATTACTGTGGGAAATTTTTTCTATCAGCGTCCAAATTCAGGTGCAGAAATAAAATCTGGTAATTTGGTTTTATTTACTTGCTGAGACTTTGGCAGGAGCGATCGCCAGATGGATTCAATCACATTCGGGGAAGCAAGAAAAAAAACAAAACGAATTTTCGAGCACGGCTGGAGCATCGGGATCGAGCGTACGTCCTTGCAGTCGTTGACCTTTGACGATCATGGAGAACCTCATGGGGTCCGAAAACAACACAAGGGCAGAAGATTCCGTCTGAATCCCTCACCGGACGTTACACGTCACACTTCTGTTCACTCCGGATACCCTGGTTAACAATCCCATGATTCTCTTACTGTTATCATTAACCTTTTGTTCCTAAAGGTCTTTTATCGAATGTGTTGCAGTAGGTGCACAGCTGGACTGGGATTCCATCGCTTCCTGTCCATATGGCCGAGTTAAAATACTGAGAACTGGAGACTCGCAGCATCAGGAAAACAGGGTGCAAAGTCCTGACATGCAACGGGATGCTCGTGAAGGGATTGTTATTGATTTAATTAGTTTGTGTGTGTGTGTGTGTGTGTGTGTGTGTGTGTGTGTGTGTGTGTGTGTGGAGAGAGAGAGAGAGAGAGAGAGAGAGA
>JAOUQU010401730.1:0-12075 GCA_028566735.1 Ammoglanis amapaensis
GTTGTTTGTGAATGTCGCTTGTGCATCAGATTTACAGGCGTGCTAGAACACGCGAATACAAAGGTTCCGGCTCCAAATGCGATGAAATTGCGATAAAATTTTTAACGCGTTAAAATCTTTGTAATTAATTAATCTAAAGTTAAAGTCCCAGTCCTAATTAATACATTTCTAAACTTGCAGCGTTCTCTCTAAAAGGTGAAGGGCATGTTCTATCTGTTTTTGTAGGAAGTATGTCATCAGCATGTGAAACCGTGAGCAATAGAAACGTCTGTCTTTTATTTCCTACGACAGGTCACCTTGTGTTTTATGTGCTGCGTGTTCTCATTTAGATGTTCCCCTGCAGTCTGGGTTTATGGAGGCTTTGTTGTTCAGCTATAATTTGGTTCTCTTTTGATCAAATGACTTG
Source organism: Ammoglanis amapaensis (assembly GCA_028566735.1). NCBI lineage: Eukaryota > Metazoa > Chordata > Actinopteri > Siluriformes > Trichomycteridae > Ammoglanis > Ammoglanis amapaensis. Next base: position 407 of record JAOUQU010401730.1, read on the forward strand.
ACTTTTTTAAAAATATGAATGCGACACTGCAACGATTTATCTATCGTGTGTTATTATTTGTGTAGCATGTAACTAGTGTGGTTTTTGGACTTTTGTGAAAGCACATCACAGTGAACAGGAGCAATGCCAGACACAATAGCTCAAGGTTATCTTTTGAATATGAACTGAATAGAGCACTAAAACACAGAAGTAGCTATTTCTCTTACACATGCAAAAAGCAAACTAGACAGTACATTTAGAAAGCACTCAGATCTCTTGACTTTTATGCACTGTATTGTGTTTGTAGATTTGGTTTGAGATGAATGTGTTGAAGCTGCCCATTTTATCCACTGGATCAACAATCATAGCAAAGTAAAAACATGAGTTGAAATAATAATGATTAACACCATGAGACAGAGAGTAGAATTTCAAGCTAACGATCGGAAGATTGTTCAAATCGAGCCTTTGCTTGGTGGCCACTGTTGGGCCCTTGAGCACTCTGTTCGAGATGGGTTGTTGTACTGTCAGAAATAGGTCCTTTATAGTTACTAATTTCTAAGTTTAGACAGTTTATTCACTTTATACTGTTTATAATGTAAATATTGTTATTGTACATATTTTTTTTCCTATTGTATTTCAATTTTTTTTCCAGATTATCTGTGTACATACGGTTTACATTTACATTACATTTTTTTTTTTAGCATTTGAGGGTTAAGGGTCTTGCCCAACAGTGGCAACTTGGCAGTAGTGGGGCTTGAACCATAGTCTTTCTAGTCTTAACCTCCATCATTGTCACTGGTTGACAAAATGTAAACTAAATAATTTGACATTTGTTTAAAGTTTAAAAGTGATCTTTCAAAGAAATCCAATTAATATGTTTATCCAATCCAATTAATAAGTTATGCCCATCAGATGCTGGCTAGTGAAATCTTCCATAGACAAACTAATCCTACTACGAACTGACAAAGAAATTCAAGCATTTCAAGTCTGTTGGGAAGGTTTTCTAATCTATTGGGATTTAAAAATACTAACACTATTTTATTTGACAACATTAACATAACATCATTTTATTTGTTAATATACATCCTTTTCTATGTGCCAGGCCTGTAACACAAAGAGTAAGCTTCCATCCATTTCAAGGAATATCGAGTCTTGAACGAACATAAATTTGTCACACACACATACGCTTTTTGTGATAAAGGTGCCAGGTATAAATCCAGACCTGATATATTTAAGGAATTAATCACCGGAGGCTTAGCTACCGAATTTATGTGTCAGAAAAGCTGCTAAATAAAATACAAAAAAGTTTTAAACAAAATGAATGAATAAAATACTACTACTTGGGGGGGGGGGAGTAAGTAACATTAAACCATAAACCACAGCCTGAAGTAATAGCTCTGTAATGAGACTGGAGAACATTTGGGTTCCACTATGACAGCTACTCAGTCCACCAGAGAACCAGACATAAGAAACCAACAAACCAGGAGAGTAATAAAAAACACAGCTGCCCTGATTCATGTAGACAAAACAGCAGAACTAAATCAGAAAAGCCAGCATTAGAAGTCCGACAGGTATTCAAACTCTACTATCTAAAAGGCTTGTCGGACAGAAACCGAAACAATCCAGATATCAGACAAAACTCGACATTGAGACTAGTCCTGTGTGTGTATTTAAAGTCTTACTTTCAGGTGTACCAAGTAACATTGGAGTATGCACAGAAAATGTAGTGAAGTGTAGTTTAAAGCAAACTGCACTATCTACCAATTTATGAATACACCCCTTCTTTGCCTTCTTATTTTGTTTGAGGTATAGAAGTATACACATTTCTTTTTGTTATTTTATTAGTTGCATCATTTAATAATTCACTAGATGAAAACGGTAACCCACAAGTTCACTAGAGATAAAAGATACAGCCAAAATAATGAAGAAGAAGTAAAAAAGTGAAAGCACAAATGATTAAGGTGGCTTAGGTATTTATGCACTTTAGAATGTATTACTTAACAGTCACTTTACACTTTCTACATTTAAAGCTGCTAGCAGTGGTGCTGGGTGGAGGTCATATTTAAACCATACCTTTGCTTAAGAGCCAAGTGGCGAAGCTTAAACCAGCAACCTTCCGATTACTAGTCTGGTACCTTGACTGCTAGGCTACAACTGTTAGGACAAGGGTTGTACATTCAACAAAAAATTTAAAACTGTCATTAGTTTTGGGTACGTATGCTGTTCTGCTAAAAGTTTTGTGCACAGGTAATGCCAGGCCAAACACACACATGTTGATCGACAGGCTTTTGTCTTCTATTGAAAATGTATGACACATAATAAAGAGGCGACTCGATTGTGTGCAAACTGATACCTTGCAAGGTTGATACCATTACTGCTAAACACAAACACACTTGTTATTTGAAAAAGTCAATATTTGTACTTACATGTTCATGGTTCAGTCTGCCATTAAGTGGCTGTAAAGATTTCTAAAGAAAATACCTAAAAAAAACATCTCAAACATAAAAACCCTTACCCTTTTATAATTACTTATTAACTATTTTTAACTTAAACAAAACACAATCATTAACCATTACCTGTAATAGTACCTGTAACCTTATCACACACACTGTGAATGTAAATCCAGCATCCGAATGGTGAATCTTCCAATAATTTATCAGGTGAAGTTCTAGTGGGTGTGTACAGAGGGATCAAGAAGTTATTACTTCAAAATATCACTGAAGTAAAAATGCCTCGTTTTTCTTGACACCAAACTATTTTTAATAATTTACAGAAAATGAATGGATGCAGTTTATTCAAACTCAGAGTGTTTATAGGAGCAGCATAAACCCACATAGGAATTACAAGTACACACAAAAAGTGAATCTTGCATAGTATGTCCCCTTTAAGTGTAAATGTGTGTTCTGCAATGAACAGGTAATCTATCTTGGGTGCCTCTTGTCGTTAAGTAAAAAAAAATAATAAAGAAAATCACACCCACATCAACATTGGCCAGTTTGAAGTGGTGGTGAAAGATTTCTTACAATTAGTTACTTGCTCACGGGTTTTGATTTGCGATCTGTGATGTTTTACTACAAATAGAATTCTACTTACCATGAAAGATATATTTATTAATTACAGAACTGTTTTGGTGCTTTCCTAATTTCTGTGATCAGTAGGCTTTAGTTGGCCTAATTATTTTTGACTGTCCTAAGAGAAATAGGCCTCTCTTTAGCAAATTAATCTAGCTTATAATTAATCTTGGTGAGGCTATTGTTTTGCAGGCCTCTATTGAATAACTACCGTTGTTCATTAGCTTTATTGTAATGGGCTGGTGTGATCTGCAGCCTCCTGGCAAAAGACCACAGCAGTCTGATGCCACTATTATACCCCCCTCCAACCTTTCTTGGATAGATTTGTAGGCAGCTTGTTATTGACTGTAGGTGACCTGAGTCATCACAACGTTCTATTTTTCAGATGTTTTACAAGCTAATCAAACAAAAACTGCCTTAAATCTTTTTAATCAGTAGACGGCATATACAAATGACATTTAGTAGTTGTAGTTGCATTGTTTATTTTTACATTGTGCATTTGTTTTTGTTTTATCTAAAATAAATTGAATCTTATAATCTGTGCAGTCCGTATTCAAGTGTGATATACTATAGTATAATATATTGTTGTTATCACTTTAACTTTTTTATAGTCAAAAAAGAAAAAGAAATGAAAGCAAGAAAAAGTTTAAGTCCAGAAAAGTTTATAAAGATTATTAAAGGACAAAGTATGGACACTTCACTTCCAATGCTTTAACTTTTACATTAAATATTATGTAATTGTGTAGTATGTAATGTAAACAATATGAAATATGAATGAGAAAAAAAATTGACAGTATGGAATTCAAATAAAATGCGTTGATACCTAAATATTCTTCATCTTTTATTTCATGGCAGACAGTTCGAAAGATGTTTTGCATTTCAGGCCTGCAACACATAAATGGGGTAACAAGGGGTAATTTAAAGCTGGTAGTAGTAGTAAAAACAAAATAATTGTGATTTCAAACAATTGATGTCCATGGGTGATAGTAATCATGACTTAGTACAAAAGATTCTTTTGATGAGCAAATATAATAAATTGGTAATCAAGCGGATTTGTCACAAAAAAAATATTTAAAAACATTTGATGATTGTAAAGACCAAAGACTCACTTAAGTTGGATGCCTGTGATAAATTTTTTAGACTGCACTGTATTGAGCATCACCACTCATCCATAGCTGATAAAACCACATGGCCAAGAAATTATTGTTTATTATTGGATCAAACACTACAATAAATATCAACAAACGTAAATAGCAAATAGTACAAATGTCACTTAACTGTAAAAAAAGAAACCCTACATTAACCATTTTCAGGAGCAGCATAGTTAAGATCTGGGCTCTGAAGCATCTAGGATAGACCACATAGTGGAAATGTGTATCATGGTAAAATGAATCAGCGTTCCAGTTTTTTTTTTATTAGATGTTGTCTGTTCTGTACCAAAGGGGACAAGGACCATCCAGATTGTTATCAGCAAATCCAAAAGCCAATGTCTGTCATGATATGAGGCTGTATTAGTGCCTGCGGCAAAGATCATTTACACTTCTGTTTTGGCAGCATTAATGCATACAGTTCATATTTGAGCAACATGTGGGGATTTCAAGGGTTTGCTGGAAGAGACAAAATAAAAACAAACTCCCAATTTATTTTAAATGGATGTTTATTAATGAAATCAATGAGACCAGATAAAAATCTGAATTTTAGGTTTATTCTATTTGCAAATGAAGTCAACACCAAAAAGGTTACACATGGCAAGATACAAAACATGTGAGCCAAGCTAAAGCTAGTGTTAATCTTCTCTAGACATGAACTACAATACTAAACACACATGAACTCAAGCTAAATGATAATGCTGTTAAAAACATGACACAAATAACTTTAACATATCTAAATTCTAGTGATGGGAAAGACTGTGTTGTCGTTTTGTACTGTGTATTGACTTTTTATGAAAAGCGTATCGAGGTTGCTTTGCTAAGGATGAGTGATGCCACTTATGACGTCTGAAGCCTTGCTGGTTCAGAAAGTGATGCAAGTGTTGGAGCAATTTCTGAATTAGTACAAAGCACAAAGAATCCCCACAGAAAAAAAAAACCACAGAAAAAAACATTTAAGCTCAAATAGAATGTGTTGTTTCATAACAAAATATAATAATCACATTAACTGCGCATTCAAAAGCACAAACACTATCCCTGCAACACTGCAACATTCGTAACACTAACATTTCCCATTGAATATATTTAATATTTTAAACATTGGTTTGCCTGTGATCCCGTTTAGTTTTAGCTGGCTTTCTTATATTATTTGTTATGATTAGATTTGTAGATTTTATTATCGTATTTATGCTTCACTTATTACATTACATTATTATTACATTTATTTACTTATTACTTATTTACTTTCAGTACTACATCGATTCATTGCCATATGATTGAAGTGCTGCTTGCAACACTACACTTTATTAAAAGTTATTAAATATTCTCAAGCTAACATCATTGCAAGACACCCAACATGTCATAACAAACAGTTAAAATGACAGTAAAGCAAATGAAGTCTCACAAAAAAAACATTTTTGTTAAAAATCGGATGGAAACCTTCAAGACTTCATAAGGCTTCATCTGGCCATTACGACTAAGCTCTAAGCTACACTTACCAAGAACATGATAAAACTAAATCAAAAGAAATAAAACAAATAGCCTTTATCTGACTGGCCCTAGAAATCTCCTTAAATAGTAACAGCAGCTGACTAATTAGCAGAGAGACGGACCAATCAGATTATGAGGCGTCTTCTTGTAAATTAAAGAGTGGCCCTCTAGGAACACAAGGACTCGATTTATAACATTAAAAGTCAGAGTAAATGCAAGAAAACATGTTTTTGCTGATTTGGGGTCGTAAGTTTTAAATAGGAATAGCAGTTGTAATGTGTAATTTGAAACTGTAGTAGCAAAATCGTCTCTAAAATAAACTAAAAAATGTTTTGTTTTTAATTAAAAAATGCATTGATAACAAATATATCTCCATTTTAAAGCGAAGAGATGATAAACAGTATTTTTAAATGAATGAAATTGCAATATGTGTACTTATTTTACGATAAATGTGTCTTACAAGATGGCCACTTATGTCTCAGTAATTACAGAAGTAATTGTTTGCTTGTTATCCTACTAAGGTGATGATTGAATCTGACTTTCAGACAGAAACACAAAGAACAAACAAACAAAAAAAATGGGTTGTGACAAATATTAGCTTAACAGTAGCTGACCCGACTTATAGTTTTTTGCTGAGAAAGAGAATTTCTGACCTCTTGTTAAAAACATTGAATATTATTTAGCAGACATTTTGTTGTGTATAAAAAATTTAGTGCAAAGATAAAATGTGCAAAAATAGTAGCGCCTAGCTTATCTGCTTATGCCAGAAAGAAAATACTACATTCACAAATAGCATAGTACTTACAGATATAGTGCTGTAAACAAATAATTAATATATAAACATGTAAACTAAAATACTTTAAATTTCAGTTACATCTTGAGTGATAATAGGAGTGACATTTTGTTAAAAAGATGTTTATCGATTTCAGCGTTTTTCCTTTATGAATATGTAAACATGGAAACCTGTTAATGCAATGTCCAATAAAACAGCATATATTTTAGGTTCATGTTCTGATACATAGATGCTTAAAATAACACTTAAGATAAAAAATTAAGAATAATATTAAAACACTTAAATTTAATTTAGAAACTGAAAAAAATCAATAAAACATGCACTTTATCTGCACCTCTGTTTTGTTTAGGCATTCATTCTGCATTTTAACCACAGAAATATCTTATTCCTACATTCCCAGAAACTGCAAAAGCTTTACTACACTGCTTGTGATTTTGTGAATAAGTCAAACAATTTATAGCATACACATTGATTATAAGGGTACAAATTTGTACAACTGTAGAGATCATTGCTTATACTTGTGACCGAGTTAATGGCTCTATATAGAATCTTGCGATAGGTTTGCAGCTGGTTCTGGGTGTCATTTGCCCTAAAGCAAAGGCAGTGTGAACTATTATATATACATTTTTATCAAGTGGAGTAAAACAATTATATTCTCACTGCTCTAGTTTCTGAAAAAAAAACTTATTCACAAATTACAAGATAAGAAAGTATAGGAGGGCTAGAGCAACTTTTTCAGCATTTGCAGCCGATCTAAGGTGGCTATAACATAGTCTCGATGGATTCCCATGGATCAGTTCTAGTAACTTTTTCATTAAAAGTGTACTTTCATTAAAACTGTTTGTAAAAAAAGAAAATAACCTGGACTAAAAACACTCTATTTTCCATTAAAAAAATTGTGAAAGTGTGACTAGACGATAGGAAGGTCAAAGGAGTTGCACACACATGACCTGAGCTGAGCATGATTTTTATGGGACGCTCCTTATTAAAAGGTGAGCAACCCAACCCCGAAACATGTTTTCTTTTTTAGGGATACGAGTAGCTGAGCTGAATTGTCCTGTCTTTAACAACAGAGCAAACCCGGTCTTGTAGCACCAGCAATGTTAGAAACGACCAGTCTGTTCGAACAGGGTCAGTAGTCTAATTACATTTACATTTTCTAATGATGCAGATGCTCTAATACAGAGTGAAATACAGAAACATAGATGATATTACCTTACTGTATTATATTTAGACAACTCTCCAATAATAGTACTAAATTGCTGAATCTGCTGAATAAGAGAATAATAAGAATAATTATTTACGAGTATGATAATAAGTCATTTCATGTTTTAATTATATTTTGCACATAGTGAGAGACTCAGACAAGTGTCCAAAAGTTTTGTCCACTTGCTTCCTTTAGGACAAATTAAGGATTTGCAGTCCCTACAGAACCTAAAATGCTTATCCATGCATTTATATCCTGTAGAGTGGACTGTTGTAATGGTCTCCTAACTGGACTTCCCAAAAAGACCATTAAGCAGCTGCAGCTCATTTAGAATGCCTGTGCTAGAGTCTTAACAAGGACCAGGAGAACAGAGCACATTACTCCAGTTCTAAAATCTTTACCCTGCCTTCCAGTTACTTACCAAATAGATTTTAAATAGCTGCTACTAGTCTGCAAACTACGGAAAGGTTTAGGTTAGGAATACATCACTGATGTATATAAATAAGTTTAGATGTGTTAAGATAAATAAAATGGGTACAGCAGTGTTTAGCTCTGATTCTTTCTTACAAACTGCAGTAAGATTTCTTGTGTTATTATCTTAATGACTTTCTGTGTTGTCTTTTTTTCTGGTGTGTGTGAGTCATCTTTAAAACTGCACTTTGTTTGTATGCCTCTTTTTCATTGTTTTAATGCTCTTTGTATGTTATACTCTATTCCTTTTGCATTTCCATATTTTTGATGGTTATATGATAATTATGTATTTCTTTCTTTCTGTTTGATTATCTCTCTTTGCAAATTCTTTTTTGATTTAGGATATATTAGTTAATGTTTTATTTGTATTTAATTAGGGAAAGAATTTTAATAACCACTGTGAATAAAAGGTATTATGCGAATAAATTTGCCTTTCCATGTTTATAATGCCACTTTGTTCAGTTAATCATCATTAATCATTGTTTATCCTTGTCAGTGTTACTGGTGGGCTCATATAACACTAGAAACACAAACTAGGATTTATACCCTGAACAGGGCAATGATAGTAGCACAAACTCTAATTCAAAGGTAAACTGTCGTCTAGTCGTTAAAGGACAAAGGACCCAGTTCAAACATTAACATTGTTAGGTTGCTTTTGTTGGGGCCCTTGAGCAATGCCCTTATCCTTCAATTTCTCAGGCTGTATATTATAACTGTGCGGTCTGTTGCTTTGGATAAAGACGTCCGCTAAGCGATATAAATACAACTCACATTTCGAGTAGATCAATAAATAATGACATTTATGTCACTACTCAAATTTCATGTTGTTAAGATAGCTGTACAGTTGTACACACTATAAAGCTGGATATTGGCCACTTTCACCACAATTGGGGATTAAACACTACAAAATGTACCATCAGAAGTCTTTATCTCCCAGACTGCATTTTGTTACAAAGACAAACATGATAGTTATTGAGAGGTACATGTAAAGTTTAATGATACAATGTCCAAAAATATAAATCATCGATAAGCAATCGATTAAAGTTGTTTCACTTTTACACTGATGTGCAGTGTAAAAGTGACGAGAATCTTAGTGCAGGCATGGATTTCACACCACGAGCAGAATGGATTGATCCTTAGTAAGTTGGAGGTTAATATTTCTTTTCAGTCAGCATTGGTATTATGTTTTAGAGAAAATGATGAGGACAGAACGTATTGCTGATTATTTCTGGAAGAAACTATATTATCTCCCACCATTGTTTTTACAACTCTGGATCTTGCTTTTATATCGTATGTAGTTTGACACAGCACCCATTGCCAATCACTAACTGGATCCAGATATTTAGCAAGTTCAAGTGACTTTTCAAGTTTTTAAACAGTTACATATTACATTGATATTTTCAGCATTTATCGAAAGCAACTTTCAGTACAGTTAACGTTGTAATTGGCCACCTAACAGTGGTGGTGCATGACCCGGCATACTTGGAAACTGAGAGTGGAAGTGCTTAAAAAAAAAAGCTTTCAAGCGAAGAAGATTTGTATGTGATGGTTATGTTATAATGTGAAAGCAGTGCTTGAACCGTGGCCACCAAACAACACCAAAAACATGTTTTCTTGGTAAAGACATTAAGGGGGTAAGATGCTGGAAAAAGGTGCATGAAGGTGAATATGTAGAGAAGAAATGTCATTAGTGACAGAAATTCTTTATAAATCGAGGTTGAACCTTTTTGAAGAACCCCTCTTATCACAGAGTAGAGCGTGATCTCTGAGTGAAGTTTTTCTTTTCTGATGAGAACAGTTGATAGAAGCTCTGTAGACCTTCTAGCAGATCTGTACAAAGAGTGAATTTGATTGAGTGCCCACTGTATCAGCCCACTCCTCTTAACTTTCCTTCATGTGCCATCTGCATTATGAATTAAATAACTCTTAAAAGCTGGTCTTACCACAGCGTTTTCAGACCAGACTTAATTAGTAGTGTTTGTAGCTGAAAACACTGGCTATAAAGGTGATAAATATTGCAGCTATTTGATGAAGTGGCTTTACATACTGGGCCTAATTGCTAAAGTGTCTGCTATGATACATACTTATTGAGATCTGTTTCTCTATTTTAATACACAAACAGCTTTTTATTTAGCATCCAAATTTGTATTGTTGACGAGGCATTCGGCTTCACGTCAACACCAGCAATCAAGCAAGTATCTCATGTTTCTAATGGCATTTTTGTAACCAAGCACATCTGGCAAAATATCTGTGTCGCAATAGACTTTTAAACCGCTATGCAAATGTTACTGGGTAGCTTTCTAACTCAAGAATCGATTAGTCTGAAATGGCAACCCTTGAGAGCTGGACTAGTTTTTTAGACTATGACATAAATCTGGCCGACACCATTGTAATTCTCACTTAGCTAGCTGATATTTAGGCAGCTGTGCCAGGACTGCATAATGCATAATTTTTCAAGAAAAATTGCTAATGTAGCAACATAAATCATCATCAGAGTGAAATGCAACTTTGCCAATCTAGGTTTGATTTAGAAGCCAATATAATTGGACACACACTATATACGCACTATATTATATACACACAATAGATTGCCAAAAGTATTCGCTCACTCATCCAAATTATGGGAATCAGATGTTCCAATCATTTCCATGACCACAGAGTATTGATGTTATTGAGATATTGGTGTTTTTAAAACGTTTTTTGAGCATGATTACTTATGTCTCAAATAGTTCATATGACAGGAATACTGTCCTTGAATAGGTACACCTAGGGATAAGTCAGAGCAGAACAAATGCATATATTCATTTTGGTTAAAGGATTTAGGAGAAATTAGAGCTGAATACACACTAGGCTTAATAGACCATCTGAAGCATTATGCTGGATTCACAAACTACATAAAGAAAACAAGAACAGGTCTACTCAGGGATAGTGATTATGCAATAAATAAATATATAAATTGAAGTAAATACGTACCCATGTGATTTTAAATAGGTGATTTTAACAGGTGATTATGATCATATATAGAATGAAAGCAGTATCTATGAAAAGCGGAGTCTTTGATGAGCGCATTAGACAGTAGAAAATATGAATGCAAAACATAGTGAAATATATATTTTTAATATTTCTAAAGAGAGATTGATATAGAGTTGCACTGGTCTCCTCGGCCAGATGTTATGAAACAACTCAAGGAGTATGTTGTCCTTGTACTCTACAGTGTGAAAAGTATGACTTATTAAACTGTGTCAAATCTTCAGCATTTAGCAGACAGCTTTATCCAAAGCGACTTACAATAACAACGGAACACCATGTAGAGCAACTGAGGCTTAAGGGTCGTTTGCATGTTCTTTCCATGTCCGTGTGGGTCTCCTTTGTGTACTCTAGTTTTCACTCATAGTCCAAAGATATGCAGTTAGGTTAATTGGAGATACTGAAATTGTTTTGTGTGTGTGTGTGTGTGTGTGTGTGTGTGTGTGTGTGTGTGTGTGTGTGTGTGTGTGTGTGTGTGTGTG
>JAOUQU010401951.1:0-22494 GCA_028566735.1 Ammoglanis amapaensis
ACCAATGGAATTTGGCCGACTAGTAATTGTTTCGGTCGACCAACGAATAATCGATTAATTGCGGTCAGCCCTAGTAAACACTCAATCTAAACAAGCTTCTAAGTCTGTTCAAATGATTAGATTATTGGAAATGGAGAAGGCATTCTCCCTGTATCGATCCATGTATCCATCCAGTTTTCAGGATGCAATGTGTGGTGTAAATCTGTGACGGGTGTAAAATATTTCCTGATGATCTTTTGTAGGTGTCATCACACATCGAGTTCTTCTCAGTCTTTGGACTCATTCTCACCCATGCAGCTAGTGTTCAGGGTCCAGGTGAAAAATACAGTGAAGAATGATCACTTTGTAATCTTTAATTACATAAAAAATTAATCACCATCCTCTTTGTTTTTACTTTTATAAACAGATTGCTAATTAAACTTGTAAATCTTAAGTGAACTTAATTGTGTGGGCTGAGATGTTCATTGCCACACCATTGCGAGTAGCAGATTATCATCCCAGGCCGAAATAAAGAAAACAGGGTGCACCAGGACGGGCCTCTGGTGTAAAAACCATGCCAAACCAAAAGTACTGTTTCATTGCATAATAAAGAATGGCCATTTTTTCTTAAAATAAGGTTTGTGAATGAAATAACGCAGAAATTAGGCTCACCCGGTCTGTAGTATTTGTCCATGATGGACAAGGTGAGGAAAGCTCCATATCCATGTGCAGCAAATGGGGCTTTAGCCAGAGCTGACAGATAGTCCATGTAGTACAGTGATGGACCATCGGTTTCATCATAACCTGCCAAAAGCAGGTTCACATGGTACGGAGTCTGAAGGAGAAACCAGAGTATATCAGTTAAAAAGAAGCCAAGATGGCAAAAAGTAACAAAAAAAGGAACCTTAAATTATGATGTAAATTTAAAGTTAGACTGAATTCTCACTACAATCTTAAACACTGTTTTTAATTACCAAGTCCTATTCCAAACTGAAGCGAAGCTGCATTATCAACATTAAAACCAGTGTTAAGGAGCGAGAGAGCGTAAGGTGTGAAGCAGCCAAAACCGAAGAGAAAGCGAGTGGGGGTGTCGAGCGGTCTTAAGGGTCGCTGGTGTCACCAGCAGTGTGACATCTGCTGGAAGACGGCACCCCCGCTGCTTAGAGCGCCTACCCACCTCCCTCTCTCCTTTCTCCTCACAGTCTCCCACACTCGCCCGACGCCCTGGAGCTGCGCCAGGTCTCATTAAAACTTCTTTTGCTTCCTCTACCTTTCACTAAACTTTGCTCATCTACAACTGCTTTACACTTCGCCTTTGCTTTCCTACTGCTCCAAACAGCATTCTGAGTTCATACCTGTGCCAAAGTCTGAATATATTACCCGATCACCTGGCATCACCACAGCGCTCTAGACAAAGGCTGCATCTTATATGCTGTTCCGGTGCTACAGACGCAGATCAAATCAGATCTGGGTCTCTGCCTCCAAACTCTCAAGGGTACGTTTGGGAGTGTAAGTGTTAGAAGCTTGGCATGTTGCTATCCTTGCAGAAACCTGGTACGGGGCCAAGGCTGCTTGAAAGGGCAGGTAATCGGAGATCTCAAGGGGTGCTAAAACACCCATTCGCTCTTAACAACACCTGTTTCATAACAGCCCATCTGAGTTCCTAACACAAAAGCAATTCTGTCATCTTTCCCAAGAGGACAGGTTATTAAATATTGCCCAACCTGCCCACAAATGCCCAGAAGCTCTCAATGCTATACATCGAGCTATGGATTCTGATGTAAAATAGCTGCGGGACAGGGATGAAGGGCATGTTTCACTTTCTTGTAATGTATTCCAATTTCTATAGATGCCTTTACTCCATGCCTAGGGCCACAGTCTACTAAATACTGGCAGCTTTCCACATCTGCTCTTCGAATTGTTCAACTGTGGCAGTACCTTGCAATATGGTGACAGTAATTATTTGTGTCTAGGGATGCAGCTATGATGCTGTAAGGCAAGTGTGCCAGACTGTTTGGGCTGCACAAAATTCTATTTAATAATGCATTCTCAAAACGAGATTTAGAACAGCAAGTTCAATCTCAGTGTTAAATAATCAGGAACAAATATGAGATTAATACAAAGTCTTTGTTACAAGACTATACTATGTTACAAATACAAGCAAATTGTCCCTAAAATCTTTATCTTCTATAAACAAAAATAAACATCACACATCAAATGTCATTTTTCATACATCAGAAAAACACTATCCGCTGTCTGAATGTTCATTCACTGGGATGTGTTCTAAAACTTGCCGTGCTCTTAGTTGTCTTACTGCCTAGATAGTAAGCAACCTAAGTAAACATGGTTTTGCTACAAACCTTTATACAAATAAAACATCCATAAAACATTATTTACTTTTGAACACAACTTGGCTAGATGGCATTACTGTTGCCTCACAGCAAGAAGGTCACGGCTTAGGGCCCCAAGTCTGGGTCCGTTCTATGCGGAGTTTGCATGTTCTTCCGGTGCATGCATGAATAAATATTTCTCAGTTTAAAAACATGCAGAAGCAGTAAGGAGAAGATGCAAAATTGTGCATAAGTGTGTTTGGTTTAATGCACCTTAAATAATGAATAATCGTTTGGAATCATGAATGTAACAAAGTGTAATGTAACGATACTGTGCAACACCCATAATACAAGGAGAAACCAGTACACGTTAGAATTACTAACATATTCCAATAATCATTTAAGTATGCAATACTATAAACACACTAGCAGAGCATACTTGCAGCAAACAAAAATAAGATGCATTTCCTTTCTCTGATTTCCTTTTGGGTGGAGTATTCTCTACTACAGTTTTTTTTCATTCTGTATCTGTCTGAGGGAGCTGAAAGCCTCCAGGGGTTCCCTCTAGGCCCAGTTGTTTTTTTTCTAAAGTCTGGTCCAGGCAGCATGCGCATTTCCCTGTACCTTTCTGAAATCACTATGGGATTACAGCCCCCATGGAGAAGTGTGTTCAGTATTATAATAAAACTTATGCAAGACAAAGACGCAACATATTCTTTTCATCCTGAAATATTGCCATTCTAAGCTGTTACTTACCAAAAACTAGATGCGCTACATTCGGATTTACCTACTAGCTGATATGTTGTCAATAAAAGACCAGCCAGAATGGAAAATAAATCATTTTTTAAAACTATCGTTTTATTACCTGACCACACCCGATCATATATAGTATGCACCTGAGGAAAGGGTTATACGCAGATACTAGAGGCAATTCTTTAACCATGCACCAGTACTGCAGTTAAAGCATGTTGATCTGGGAACATGGCACGGTGCCCCCAAGGCTTACTCCTCCCCCTTGGGAACCCTCTGGTTCTGCAGCCCCTCCCGAAGACAAAGCTTCTAATTGTTTTTTGTAATTATTTTTACCTTCTGCTATTGTGACAAGCAGCAGCTACACCTTCCTAACAAATTAACAGACAAGCTAGCAGACAACAGGGCCACAATATAGACATGCCTTATACGCAGATGGGTGCACACCCACACTGAATGGGGCCATCTGAGATGAGCAGAATCATGCTGCAGATCAGTCACAGGTGCAACAGACCCTTGAGACCTTGTTCACACCTTACGCTTACAACGTATTGACATCTGTCTATGATCACCATCAACACGGCCTCAATGACTCACAGCACGCCATTAACAATGTAGATCCGCCAACCCAGCATGAGTAAGATTTACAGATTCGTTTGCTAATAAAAAGTTCAATCACAGGGGTGAAGCTGAATCAATTTACACTCTCAGGTTGCCAGAAATGTATACATTCTGTAAATAAAACCTGCATGCATTGTGTCTAGCAATCAAAGTAGTTACAGGATTATATAATCAATATATATACCTACACTCAGATTGGCTATTTTGAAACAACAAATGCAAAAATGATACACACCCTGCTGCGCAAATAATCTGCAAGATTCTTCCGGGTGAAGTTAGCGGCAGCTGCTGGACTGAGTTCATATCCTAAAAGAAACAGGTTAAGGTTTTTGGGGGGAAAGTGTTATGACTTGATGTACAATTTACAATTAAAAGGTGAAACAGACGTCATAAACTTTCGTTCAGTTCAGACAGTCCAGAACTGTATGCAATACTGGGCTGATAATGGATTGTTTCATTAATGAAAATGTATTAGTTAAAAGCTTTTTACATTTACAAAATTTAGCAGACACTATTACACAAAGAAAGTACCAGTTTTGATAGAAAACTATGAAATCAACTTTAATTAAACGCCAAGTTCAAAAAGATTAAAAGTGACAATATGGCAGTTGAGGAAAAAAATCATAAACGAAATTGTGATATTTACCATTTCTCATTTTGTAGAGCTGAACATTTTTCTGAATGTACTCTGCAAATTGTACCGTGTCTCCAGCCTCGCCGACACACAACAACAGGATTTTTTCACTCAGTTTGAACATCTTGTCATGGTCTACAGAGGGGAAATTCAACATGTACACAGTCACATTTCATACTTCAGATTTACAGAAGATTAAGATAAGATCAGATCTTTTATTTCCCACGAGGCAGCATACAAAACAATATAAAATTCTAAAGAACAAGGTTAAGTTTCATAATCACTTTCAAAATCAAGGACAGTGCAGATACTTTAGCATTTTCAGGCATTGTATAGTGAATTTCACGAATGAAATAAAACTTGGTTTTGCATACCATTTGCATAAATAAATAACTTTGTTTATCATTTTTTAAATATATCCCCTATTTTTTACGAGCAGTGAATATTGCACAAGGTACGAAATGAAAAATACAGAATTTATTTATACACTAATAGACTATATACACTTTTTACAATTTTGATAAGTAATTGTTAAATGTGCCGGTTAGATCCTGACAGGAGAAGGAAGAATAGAACTACAGTCTCCTTCGAGCATGGCAGCTGGCTCTGTCACATACAGTATTCTGAAACATGCATTCAACTGAAAACACATAATGCTGATTTACTTTTAATACTTTGATGATTGTAATTTCGATAATAACTGTGATTGTGATTGGCATGTGTGTAAATTTAGGTTCGTTGAACTACTTTCTCTTTATGTTTAGTATCGACAATAACACTTCAGGTACAAGGTCATACTGCTGCAGTACATGCTGAATGTAAACCGACTCGCTCTTGCTGTTAATTAGTGCAGTAACACATATTTAGAGGGCACACTAGAGGGCAGCAGTGAGCACACACGACTAGCACGATGGGCAGCCCTAGCCACCGGTGCCCGTAGAAGCAGTTAGGGGTTAGGTGGCTTGCTCAAGGGCACTTCAGTCGTCATCTATGGACCACCACGAAGCCACGGCTACCCCGATACAAGCTATGATGTCATAATAAAATATTATCTTTGGTGTTATACGAATCTCCAAATTTTGTTCGAACATTGCTGGATTTTTATTAAACAATTTGCTTCTTTTCAACAAAGCCTTCCTTTAAACTGTCAAGCTATTATAAACGGTTACACAATTACAGTTGCAGATTGTTAAGAAAAGTAAATTGTGTTTCAGTCAAATCTTCAGCGATATAATAAAAAGCAAACTCACTTTCTTATTCTAATAACACAAAAATATTTATTTCATTTGATAACAAGCACACACAATTACTTTCACTTTCGAAAAAGCTTTTGCTATCTCATCTAGCTTCTAGTTACACAAGATCGAAAGCAGTAAAAAAAAGCAGCACAACTATTGTCTCACATTTCTTAAATGTTATAAATCACTATAAAAACTACTAATAACCAGTAACTTGAATAATTAATGCACTGAAGGAAATCTGGTCTGCGCACTAAAGTGCACCGACACCAGACTCAGATACACTAGCATAGCTCCAAAGGACTTTATAGTTATCCTGCGTGGTGTATCCATCATTAATTGTAAAATATAAAACATGTATTAAGTTATTTCTTGTATTTCTAGAAAATATTCCAAACTGACTTCTTTTTATTAGCAAAGTGGTTAAGCTAACGCCAAGCCGGTGTGCTAACAACACGGCTAAGTTTGCATGCTAACGCTAAGCTCCAGTAAATCTTACCTCGTTTCATCTGAATGATGCTGCTGGCGGCCACGTTATCAGACGCAACCAGCACAAAATCCGGCCCCTGAATTCCGATCAAATATTCCATGTTCCGCAAACGAAATCAATTCCACCACTGAAATGTGGATTAGAGGAATATGAACGGACACACTGAGAAATTACACAGCAAAAGTTCAGCACGTCGGCGCGCTCTTCGTGCGTCATCAAAAATGGCACCGACGAAGCTTAAGAGTCACGTGATTAAAAAAAATATCATGACAGAAATAGTTTTGCGTTCACAAATGTACATATATATTATATATACATGTGTATTTACAAAAACATTGTGACCTAAATCAGTTTTAAAGACAAGAAACTTGATAAAAAGTTAAATTGCGTTAAATTAAGTTTACCTTCCAGGCTTCCAACTACAACCTTCCAAATTATTCGGTTGTAGTGGTGAAAAAGAACCCATTAGTTATATGACAAGAAATTTAAAAGGTCTGTATTGAGATGGGAAAATCTGTTGGATAAAACGTAACTTTATTATTTATTAACTTTATTTGCAGCACTCCATAAATAAAGACTTGAGTGTCTATCTAAAACCCCTATCAAAATGTAATAATAAGAAGGGATCATTGAGCATTTTAACATCATGTTTTAAACCCTAGGTCATATAAATGACAGGAAACGGTCACTCATCACACGTTTCAAACAATACAGTCACATCAAACACAATCATAGATGATTTGGTCTCTTTAATTTGCATGTTTTTGGACTGTGGGAAAAAACAGACACAGAGAGAACATGCAAATTCCCCACAGAAAGCCCCTGGGCCGAGCCGGGAATCAAACTGGGGAGTGTTAACCACTAAGCCACCGTGCCACCCTAATTGTTTTTAATAATTTGGTGTTTAATAGGCAATTGACTACTGGGATGGGATTCATATGAAAGCAGAGATAAGAGAGTCTGTGTCATAATAATTAAGTTTCAGTTTTCTTTTTTTCTTTTTTCTTACTCTCGGCTTTTGTCACTTGTTCAGCCCGACTGCTTTGTTAGAACTTACAATTTGCATTCAGATTAATTATCTAATTACCGACAAATGTCCAGCGGCTACCTCACACTCCAACTCGTCATTTCAATGCCTGTAATTATTTTAATCATTTACTTTCATCTGGAGCATTCCTGCTACACTTTTGTGTTTAGAGGCCATTCTAAATTACCCTGCCAAGACACTCATCCCTTAGTTTCACAAGACACACACACTGGCCGATGGGGAAATGATCCTGACAGCATCATAAAAACCTGGAGATTTGCTGGTTTTTATTCATTCTAATTTCTGTCTGCTGCTTTTTATTCAACTGTGTTCACACTAACTCTCAACATCCCTGTTAACAGCACACTTTTTAAAAATTCCTTCTTTCTGTTGCTCTCACTTTCTCCTCACAAACACCCCCACCACTTGTACTTCCTCTCACTACCCTTTTATCACAAGCACACACAGGAATCGCCTTGGGCCGCTCTGCACTGACTGCTAATACACTCACAAACAGACACTATGACACAAATCTCTGCCCAGCAATCAGAATATCTGTTCAGACAATCTGCTCAGTAAATGTATATACATCTCAGTGTTGTATTTATTCAATCTGCTATCACATTGTTCACAGTTGCATCTGGTTCATGTCCATCAGTTTATTGTAGGGTCAAATCATACTCTTTGTGCTCCCTCGTAGCCTTAAACCAAACAAATTACCCATAAAATTTCTGGCAAATGTTATTGTCCGATCCCAAATGATAGTGTAAATAGGATTCAAGTTCATTTCATTTGGAGTTTCTCTTATGTAACATGCAAGTGTTTACTGTTATTAATTTTTATCCATAATTTATGGTGACTATCAGATGCAATTATTTCGAAAAATGGTTTTGATTTGTTTATATTTGTATACATAGCATCCGTTTAAAACTTTATATAAAAACTATAAAACTTTAAAATAGCCAATTAAATCACCATTCACTAGACTGGAAAAGTTAAGACACATTTTAGGACACAGTTGGAGGTTGATTTCTGCTCGAACAAAGAAGAGGACTAATAAATAATTGTTGATTGACAAAGCACATAAAGTAATTCATCCTAATCAGTTGCAGTGGGGCTAAAGATGATCTCATAATAACTGAAGGGAAAATAACCATACATGGATAACATGGGTATTTTACTTGAGTATTCGTTGCACTTATTACACACACTAAGAGGCATTTTAGTAGTCAGTAAGCTTTTGCAATTTGCAATCTGGAAGTGAAGATCAACCTCAAAATTTAGAAAGCTCATTTCACCCCTGTGCTTATTTATACACAAATTATTTCTCTACATTTAACCCAACCCGTGCTGTAAACACACACATTTACACACACTAGCGAACACACCATAAGGTTCACATATGCCGCGCTTTAAGGCAGCCCTAACCATGGCGCCCTGAGAGAGCACATCAGTCATGGCTTGTTGACTCTGAAAGTCAAACTGGCAACTTTCTGATCACAAGCCCAGTACTCTAACCACCAGTGTGTGTTCACTAGTGTATGTAAATGTGTTTAACTGCACAGATTGGATTAAATGTGGAGAAGTATTTCCTTTTTAAAGCAAAGTGGTAAAAATGCCAGGATTTGAGTTTTTATAATATGTTAAATGTTTTGTTAATTCGATTCAAATAAAACTAAATTGGCACAGTAGTATAAATAGCCTACACAGTACAAAAACATGACAGTGTTACATTGTCGTGTTCTGCAGGGGGTTCTTAATTAAGTTTGGGGTAATTCATTTAATAGTAATAAAAAAAAGAAATGCAAACATTTAGAAGCATTCAACTGAACAATTCCATCCATTTTATAAAAAAAAAAGTTTAATTTTATTTTTCAAATACATAAAAATATTAGCGCTTTAGGACCACATTGTATATGGAGTGGCTAAATACAATAGCTTCTAGTGGTCAAGAAAGCACAATAGGTGAGATAAGTAGTCTAGCGTGGTTGGTTTCTGCAGTTTTTTTTAATCCAGCTCCAATATGGCACTTCTATAAGTATTGGGGATTATAGACATAGCCTTAGGGTAGAGTTTGTTAAAGTGAAGCAGGTTTTAAACTAAGATTAAAAATTGTGGGACAGGATAGCTTAATGATATTCATGAGCTGTTGTCTCAATGCCACACAGAGCCACAAATCCAGAGATTGTGGCCTGGTGATAATAAATTGTGTTAAATTATAAAGCAACACTTAATCATAGAGAACATTAGCGACGATGCAAAGATGGTGCTATGTGTTGTTACTAGTGATTCAGCTTCATTCAGCAAAGTGGGCTGTTTACTTCTCCAAATGTCAACCGTCATAATAAATAATAGTGGCAGTATCAGGGGAACAGTCAGGGATCAAGTGTTAAGAGCGTGTTTAACGTAGCAATATAAGAATTTGCATCGTTGAAGGAGCAGCGCCGGTGTCAGCTGGATCGATTAATGGCTGATTTCACGCCAGCAAGGCCGCTATTGTTTGCGCCTGTCGCCGTTTAGCGGCACTTTTGCTGCTCCTTGAGCAACAGAGGGCACGGAAAGCACGGGCACGTGAGAGACCATTTCATCCGGACAAAAAAAAGCAAGTTAAATGCAACTGACAGCCTCTGAAAAAATTCCTAGGAGCAGCTGTGCGAATTTGACATAGGCGGCTTTCCCTCCGCCCGTCTCCTCCTCCTGCATGGAGCGCCGCTTTGAACCCCCGGTGCTCGACACACGCACCTGCCGCTTCGAGGCGCGCCTTCACCGGGCCACAGATTAAGCGGGGGGCGGGAAAAGCCAGACCCCCACGAGCTCCTGTGAAAACAAGCCTTAATGCGTGAAAGAGCCCCCTATTCAGCCCCTATTGTTTATCACGTTTTTATGGCAAAACATGGCCATTATGAGGTTGCAAGATTTACATGGGACTCCATAGACTGGGATAATCCTTTTAAGCAATGAACGAATGAAAGTTTAAACCCGCTGTTTTCATATTTATTAGCTGGTTAATGCAAACGAGGCAGCTGAAGGCAGACCAACCAACAGGCTGTTTTATTTAAACCTGCAATGCACAGCACACTGAGCTGAGCAGCTGAGATGTCAACCCGTGTACTGCTTTCTTTTTGTAAGAGAAAAATAATATATATATATATATATATATATATATATATATATATATATGTGTGTGTGTGTGTGTGTGTGTGTGTGTGTGTGCAGACCTGGCACAGTCCCGGGTCGAGGAGTCTTTCCTGTGGGCGTGTCAGCAGCTGGGCGCTCTCTCTCCCTCGGTGCTCCTCAACACACTGCTGTTCTTGGGTGTAAAGCACCTGAACCTGAGGACCCTGGAGCAGCACCAACAGCTCTCGTTCTCCTGCTTCAGCAAAGTGGGCGAGACGTCCGGCCTCAGGGTCACATTCAGTCCCAAACTTCTGGAGCAGAGAGGAGGTACTGACCCTGGCACAAGTTCCCACACACACACTGAGAACCCGTCCTGTGGTTCCTGATCGTGTGTGTGTCTGTGCGTGTGTGTGCGTGCTTGTGTGTGCGTGCTTGTGTGTGTGTGTGTGTTACAGTCGTACTCGGGAAGAGGAAGAGGGATGAATTGGAGGAGAACATTAAGGACATTCATGAAAACCTTGAGGACCCCCAGCGCTGCCCAGTCCGGCTGTACGAGTTCTACCTGTCCAAATGGTGAGGAGTAGCGAGGGTCGGGGGCCTCGGTCAGGGACCCCAACCATGGCTGTATGTAAAATTTTACAAACTATGACTATCACGATTCAGTAAATAAATGTTTCTCGTCTCTCTCTCTCTCTCTCTCTCTCTCTCTCTCTCTCTCTCTCTCTCTCTCTCTCGTCTCTCTCGTCTCTCTCTTGTCTCTCTCTCGTCTCTCTCTCGTCTCTCTCTTGTCTCTCTCTCGTCTCTCTCTCTCTCTCGTCTCTCTCTCTCTCTCTCTCTCTCTCTCTCTCTCTCGTCTCTTGTTAACAGTCCCGACTCGCTGAAGGAGCACTCGGACGTTTTCTACCTGCAGCCCGAGAGCTCGTGGCAGCCTGACTCTGAGCTGTGGTTCTCGGACCGGCCTCTAGAGGACGCCGTGCTGGATGGCATGCTGACTCGCGCCCTGGCTGTGTGCGACGTTCACCTGGATCTCAGCCAGCACACGCCGAGCACCACGGACAAGGACAGTGTGTGATCCCAGGAACCTCGATGAGCCTCCACACCGTATGTGTGTGCGCGTGCGTGCGTGCGCGTGTGTGTGTGTGTGGATCTGCATGAGCTCCTGAAGTAGAGCTGGTCCAACGTGTCAGTTTATTTTTGATCTTTAAACGATTAAAATATTTACAAAGCAACTGACCGCGGCTTCAATTTCATTTCTTTCTCTGATTGAATACAATGTGAGTGGCTCAGGGGCCAAGCTCAGGGGCCCAACAGTCACGATGTGGTCCAGGTACTTCACAACCAAGTCGGCATCTTTACTGCTCTTCTGTTTCTTCATCTCATTTTTGTCTTTTTTATTATTTATTTTTCTTTCATTTATTTTTTTTTTGGTTTGTTTATTTTCTTTCCGTTTTTTGTGTGTTATTTGCTTGTTGTTGTTGGCTTCATTGTGTTTCCTTTTTCCTCCTTATTTTGTCCTGTTGCTTGGGACCGGGTTCTGATCATCTCTTGAGGTTCTCTGTTTCAGCTCTGACGTTATGCAGATATTTGCACTGATACATGCGGCGCCAGCCTACGATGCTGGGCCGATTGTCATTTGCTGCCATGGTAACGGAGTCGAGCGTGTTGGCCGGTGTTTGCGGGATTTCGAGACGGGAACAGTGAGCGTCCGGATTGATGAGTGACATTTCAGCGCTGTGATGTGTGAACCTCTGACCTTCTGCTGGATACTCGACTTTTATTACAGGAGCAAATGTTTGGGGACGTCACTTCTAGTTCTTGGATTTATACATTTGAGCTGGTGAAGATGGAAACTAACAGATGTACAGTTTAGTTTCATCCTAGTTAAGAGTTTCATGTACTGAAGATCCTGATCCAACATGTGCGTGATCTTTGGTTAGATCTACCTGTGGATGCTCGGTGTTGGAACAAGACTGGAGTTGAAGCTCTGATATTTCCCTCCAATAATCCAAAAATGTGAACGTGAGGTGACTTAACGATGCGAGTGTGTGTGATTAAAAACTCATCAAAATCTATGTTTATTTAGTGAATAATTGTATGTAATAAATGCTTTTGATCCGTGTGTGTGGGTTTCCTGCGGGTGCTCCGGTTTTCTCTTGCCGGTTCTGTGGTTTGTGTCGTGTGTTTGCTTATTTGGATCTTTCTGTGATATTTTACACGTTACACACTGTGTTTCATCAGTACACACGTTTATATCTGCTTGTGTTTTGTATAGTGTGTAAGGAAGGAAGTCTGGGCCCTTCTAGCAGTGCGACTCGCTCAGTGTGTCGAAAATAATCCATAAAATGTCAAATCTAAACCCAATAAATAAAAGCAAGTCTGTATTGTGTCGTTCTTTCAGCCCTGAATGTGCCGAGGCTGAACTGAGTGCTTAAAGCTGGAAGAACGATCACGTTAGTGTTGAGTAAAACAGTGTGTAGGTGTGTGTAGGGCACTCGAGGTGTGGATGGAGTGCGTTTGTGTGTGTGTGGGTGCGGAGGAGGAATCCAACAAAAGCCAACTGGCTTATTGTGACTGTTGTAATTGTGCATTAGTTGTGAGCTGCTGCTGATCCTCAGGTTTCAGCAGGACGTTCGTCTGCTTTCGTTCTCCTTAGATGAGTGGTTCTCTTTAGATGAGAGTGGTTCTCTTTAGATGAGGGAGGTTCTCTTTAGATGAGAGTGGTTCTCTTTAGATGAGGGAGGTTCTCTTTAGAGCTCTTTAGGGAGAATTAAAAGACACCAAGTTCTGGATCGTGATGGAGCCCTGAAGCAGAATCACATAGGGGAGGAGAGTTGGCGAGCGAGAGTCAGAGCGACAGAGGGAGGGAGGTGAGAGAGAGAGAGAGAGAGACTAGCCTACATTCGTCTTTGAATAAGAGACCTTCAGCATTTCTCCACAAGACTCGGATCTCTGCTGCAGATTCTGGAATTGTTCTTCACTATCGGAATATTTTGGAGTTTCTGGACCTGCTTCTGTTTGTCTGCTTATTGCACGGATGCTGTGATATTCAATGTTTTTGGTAAAGAGGCTCATCTGTCCCATAGCTGTCGACTGAAGTTGCCGAAGTAACCATCAGTCCCATCACGCCCCCCCGCCCTCCCCCCTCACGAGGATGCACTGATGATTCAGGATCAGAAGAAAATCGGTGGGTTTGGTTTCTACTTTGATTTTTTTGCTAATTAAATAACAGATTTATTTTCTGAGCTGCATGCAAACTAGCTGAAGAATTCTTCACATGGACACCACGGGGTTGTTGATCTGTTTTTAGATTTTCTAAAAAATATGCTCGCCGATTTAAGAATGAGGACAGAAGCAGACACACCATAAAAGTTCTCTTCACTTCGGGAATGTTTTTGCTGGTAGGATTTTGTAACCTCACAGCTTTAAAATCTTAAAGCTACCTGAACGGTGATGGGCAAGACGCTGAGTCGACCGGGCTGCTTACGCCAGAGCCCCTGCTGCTCGAAAAAAAGCGAAAGAGACGGTTACAACGAAGATGGCTACATCCCTCAGCGCTCCATCTACGACACCATGTGCATCAACGAGCACATTGACCACAGTTCTGCCCATAGCACTCTTGGCTCCAGGAGAGGTCGTGAGACTGACTTCCCTAGTAACAGATCCCTGGGCGGTGACAACACTTTCGACGCCAGATCTTCTGTCTTCCACAGCGGTGCAAGACGTCTCGACGAGAGGTTCATCTTTGACTCGCTCAAGCTGGCGAATGACGAGCTGAGATCTGAAGGAGGGTTTGGGAGGTCTGTCTCTCCGAGCATGTCATGCTCTTCGGCTCCCAGTGGATCAGTGGCCAAACGGTATCACTACCAGGACCCTAAAAAGGACAGTCTCTGTCGGCACTCTTGGAAGGTCCTTACACCACCCAAAACTCTCCCAGAACCTTTACAGCTCTCACCTGGAGAAAAGAATCTCCTGAATCCAGGAGTGGCGTTCTTCCCCAGCAGCATGACTTCACCACAGATCTCGCCCTTTTCAGGGTCGCCGTTCTCCACCGGGACTCACACCCCATCGGTTTTCTTCTCGCCATCACCTATTCCCTACCATCAGCAGTTTCAAAGACAGTCTCTGCCCACCCAGCCCTCTTCACCTCGGCCCAATATCACTGAGCTGTCAGTGAGCGCCCTCATGTGTGGCCCGGATGTACTGCAGGAGCGGCGGATTGAACTGGATTATGTAGTGCAAGAGAATGCGCTGCAAGAGCGTAGTACGTTTGGTACTTTCAAACCCAAGCCTCAACTCGAACCTGTTGCTGAGCAGCTGACCAGTGGACCTGAGCCTGAAAACGAGACTGTGCCCCTTATGTCTACACAGATTGCTAAAAGTCCAAGAATTTGTACAACTCCGATAGAGTCCACCTGGCCACGAAGGCTTATCGGAAAGAGACGAACAGTGAGGCAAGGCGGGGTGGTTCACAACCTCCCCATTCTTCCTCCTCTGCCCTCAATGCTTATACGGAGCGTCTCAGATAAGAAGCCAATGCCTCGCCTCTCTCCATTTTCCGAGCACCAAGGACAAGTCGAAGGACGGTTAAGTAAGTCTTTGGTGGTGAAAAAAGAACTGAATGACTGTTCAATCCAGGACTGGAATATTTTTCGAGAAACAATGGAGCACAAAGCCCGGTCATCAAAGAATGTCACTGAGGCGGAGGAAGTATTCCAGAGCCCAATGCCACCAGTTGAGGAGAAATCTGAACACATGGATGAAAACGTTCCTTCAGAATGTGAGGAGAATTGGGAGGCTGTGCTGGAGATGGTCAACTCTCTTTGGGATGAAACCTGGAAAGATTCTGACTCTCAGAACTTTGGGTCCTTGAGGCGCTGGCCGCTCTTGAATCCTCCTACTGGCTTTGGAGGATCGCAGGCTCCTTCCGGTACCAGCTCCGAGCTGGGTGCAGAAGACCTGAAGGAACTTGAGAGAATTTGTAGAGAGGACTCGATAGATTCAGAACTCGAGGACGTACCCTATTCACAGCCGACAGAGAAACGTCCATACCAGTTGCCCCAGTTGATGGATCAATCGCTCGATCAGCCAAGCATCCCAACGATGTTGGATCTTAAGACTGCCAAGGCTCAGTTGGGTTCAAAGTATGGACAAACTGGGTCCCCGGATTCAAATCTGACCCTGGAGTCTGATTCCAGTGGAGTGTATATGTCGAACACCAGCCAGAGCAGTAGAGAGGACATGTGTGATGTAGACTCAGTTGGGGTCACCCCATCTAGTGGAGATGAGAAGGAACTGCCAGCCAAAGTGACCTGGACATGCAAACCAAAACCAAACAACCCCAAACAAATAACTTGGCATAAGATGCAGTCAACAGACTGCAACAACTCAAGCAAAGATGTTCACTTGAAAAGGCTTCGTATTAAATCTGACGTTTATGTTGGCTCCAAGTCTTTGGACAAAAGTTCAATTAGTCAAAACACCTGCTGCACTGTGAACACTCCAGAAATGAACACGCCTTTACTGCTCTCTCCATCAAAACATGAGATTAAAGGACATTTACTTGACTGTGGTGACTTGGATCCATTTGTTGCCACAGACAGCTTTGTCTACCTTCCAGTCTTGCTTCCAGCCCCTTCCAAAACCACCAGGATCTCCCCTCATTTTGAGCTCCTTCCAGCTCAGAAGCCACGTTCTGGACTCTTCCCAAAACCCGGCTTGTGTCTCGACGAGTGTGACTTCCTCTCAACTGACAGTTTTGTCTACCTGTCTGCCCCTGACTGCCACCTGCTCTCCGTGGAGGGTCGCTCCGTGTATGGTGACTCGGATTCTGAGGACAGCGGCTCACGGGCCGACTTCGTCCAGCCCTCGGCAGTTGGGGGCAGTGACTGGGGCGACTCAGACCTCTCAGATTCAGATGCTGAGTGGGACCACTGGGAGGAGCTGGAGCAGGGCGTGCTTCAGGGACTCTTTCATGAGGAGCAATTGGAGACTGAGGAAGGGCGCCATGGTGACAAATCGGAGTCTGATGTGTGACCTTCACAGCTCAGGCATTCGGACGCTCCTTCTAATTAGCCGCATCAACATATGGATTAAATTGGAATGTAACGATACACTCGACCCACGATGTAATACAAGAATACAATTACAAAATGAAATGGAAGATTTGACTATAACAAAGCTTACATTAGTCACTTCAATTTAAATAAAATACTGTGTTTATTAATATTTCATAAATTATCAACACCCTTTTATTTCTGTGATATGGGGACCCATTCCTACCGGTGTGTTTAGTGTACAAACAACTCAACAACTGCAATATAGCACTGGCATGCTCGTCCACTAGAGGTCAGTCACTCCATTACCCGCTTGTTCTTACTGAGAGCCGTATAGCGCACGGAGAGACGTCCCAATAACTTTTATTTTAATCTTTTTACTAAATAGTTGCGCTGCTGCTTCATGTCTCTTACTGCCTAATATAATGTTCACTTATTTTATATTGGTATTTGGATTAATTTTATTATTTATCATTGTAAAAAAAAATATATATATATTTTTTTGTTATAATTTAGCTGTTTTAATTGTATATAATAATATTTTATTTATTTTTTATTTCTAATTTTTTTTGGTTATTTCTTATTCATTTTAATCCATTATTTATTCATCACTTGTTTATTAATAGGTTCTTTTTATTCATTATTCTTTTTATTTTTTTTTATTTTATTATTATTTAATATCTGAATCAATATTTTAATTATTTATTTGATTTAGTATTAAATCTTTAACATATTTTAATGTATTTTATTTATAGATGAATGTATTATTTATTTCTTGTTATTTACATTACTTGTATTTTTTGATCTATTTAATTCTTGTGTTTTATTTGTGATGTTCAGAATCTGTTGTTAGATTTAATCAGACACGTTTGACTGAACGAGACACCGAACTAGTAATCAGAAAGCTGCCAGTTCGAGTCCCTTTGCCACCGTGTTTGCTGTTGGGCCCCTGAGCGAGGCCCTCGACCCCGACTGAACTTTATTTTTGGATACATTTTTGGATTTTACGGATGTTGGAATGTAAACGAAATGTTTTCTGTGAAGCTTCTAGTTTATTGTTGCTCAGAATGAATGTTTATTATCTGAGTTTCAGTGAAAGAATTGGATCACAATCGCAATACGACATGTGTGTGTGTGTGTGTGTGTGTGTGTGTGTGTGTGTGTGTGCGCGTTTATATTGATATTGTGTGTGTGTGTGTTTACATGAATAAAGTTCTTGGTACTGTAACACTGTTTTTTGATCTGATTTCCTAAATGATCAGAAATATTGGGACACCTGAACATAAACTGCTGTCATTTTATTCGGGGGAGTTTCTGTGGGACTTTTATTTCCAAGTTGAGTTTTATTTCCGATGAGATACGGTGAGCGGGGTGTGGGATCGAATCCCAGAGGCCTCTATGTGGTTAGCATGTTCACCCCAAGTCCAAAGACAATGCTGATCATGATTGGACGGTTCTGGATGTGTCTGCTTCTCCCCCTGGGGGGGGATTTCTTGCTTCTAGTCTTCTAAATCAACACAACTTGTGCATTTTAAAACCAGAGAAACCAAAGTGAAACGAAAACTGGTCTCTTATTTATCTGTGCAGTAAACAAACAATTTATTATTAATATCTTGATTGTTCTGCCAGATGACTGGTGTGGTGGTAATGAGGTGGTTCGTCCTCGTGTCTCCTGGCCTAGAAAGGTTTGATGTCTCCAGTGTCTGGGACGACGTGGCCGAGCGTCCTGTCGCTATTTACGGAGAAATTAATTAGTTCACGTTTAATAAGAACTGATTTAAATGCACCGTGATCTAGTTGCCGGCACAATTGGGTCGGTTGAGGTTCGGCTTGTTCCCGTTTTTGTGGTTTCCGGTGGGGGGGTCTGAGGCTCATGTAAAGCTCAGTGTGGGATCCTCCATCTGTTCCTCGGCATGTTCTCCGACTGCCTCGGGGCTGGGTGATAATTTATTTTGGTTTGGAGAACGACTCCTGCGGTGTGGATGTGGATGGAGGTCAGAAACGAAACACAAGAGTTTATTATTTATGAGCAGATTTACTGCCTAAATGATCTGGAGGCCCCTTCTAATAACAACAGTCATGGGTGTAATATATGATATAAATATCTGGCTGTACAGCTTAATACTCCTGATGTTTATATGTATGTGTGTATATATAAATGTTTATATGTATGTGTGTATATATATATTATTTCTATGGTTAAATCTGGGGTTTCTGTGTTTGGTTCCCAGCACTGGAGATAAACGGATGGATTGATGTTGATGTTCTCCAGCAGTCGTGTTTGGATGGACATGTTTGCTTGTGCGTGCGTGCGTGCGTGCGTGCGTGCGTGCGTGTGTGTGGAGGTGGTGCTGAGTGAGTAGTTCACTCGAGAACGCAAAGGAATCGATGTGCACTTTCTTTTCACAATAATGGAGTCATCACAGAAGATTTGAGTGGTTGCTGCCATTGGGCCCTTGAGTGAGGCCCTTAATCTTCACTTGCTCAGACTGTAACTTGAAATGAGTGTGTCTGCTACATCCAGAACGTTTATAGGCATTATGAAATAATTATTTTATTATCGTAAGACCCACAGACATCTCACAGAACTCTCTCTCTCTTTCACACACACACACACACACAAAAACAAACCCGTAGGATGCACACCATGTGGATGCCAGATTTCTGTTTCTCAGGAATTAGTGCCCTTTATGAACCAGGTGATGGATCATCATGTCAATACAGTCCTGCTAATGAAATGAAAGAACTACTCACACAACATGTGGCAGGAGCGTCCACATACTTTTGGTCTTGAAGTGTATATAAATATATTGGATGCTGAGTAAAAGTGCATTTTGTAATGTAAGTGCTCCAGTAATGTACAACATAACAACAGATACACACAGAACCCCCCCCCCCCCCCCCCCCCCCCAATGTGTTACATGGTACCGTTTCTCTCACCAACTGCCACAAATATTAAGCGTCTGATTGGACGAGACTGGACATGCAGTGGCCGAAGGTGACGAGTCTGTGCACGACTGGACATGAGAACCTTTAATCCTGCTTACAGAACGCTTGTTTTGTTGGCAGCGTCCATCTGTTTGAGGTTTTCTCTCGAGACTTTGGTCCCCGTCCTGTTTCTCATCCCCTGCTTCTCTTCCTCTTCCTCTTTTCTTCGTCGTTCAGCTTTGGCAGGATAGACAAAGAGCATCTTGTAGATCTTCTTACAGATGAGATAAATCAGCTCACATGTGCACAGCAGGACACAGATGGCTGAGCTGACCACCATGAAGATGGTGAAGATCTTCTTCTCTGTAGGCCGGGAGATGAAACAGTCCACGGTGTTGGGGCATGGCTCAAGGGAACACTTGGTGAGGCGGGGCATGTCGAAGCCTTCGTAGATGTGGTGCAGGATTAACAGGAAGCCCACCTCGAAGAAGATCTTGAAAACCAGACTGAGCAGGTAGGTGCGGAACAGGCCGCCACTTTTCTTCGCCAGTTTGACGAACAGATGTTTGCCCTGGTGAGTCTCCTGGAACTTCTTGTCCCGCTCCTGGCGGAATTTGACATGCGCCCCCACCAGGAGCCCCGGGCAGGTGATGAAGATGAGCTGCAGCGCCCACAGGCGGATGTGTGAGATGGGGAAGACGCTGTCGTAGCAGACGTTTGTACACCCTGGTTGTTTGGTGTTACACACAAAATCTTTACCGTCATCGCTCCAGACGCGCTGCGCCGCCACCACGAAGACCATCACACGAAACACGAAGACGATGGAGAGCCAGACGCGACTGAAACCCGTTGAGTACTGATTCACCCCACTCAGGAGGATATGCAGTGCGACCCAGTTCATCCCAGACCACAAACACTTTTCTAATAAAAACACAACAAACATCTCGAGATCAGTCGGGATTGTGAGACAAATGTTCACCAAGCATTTAGGGGGGTGAGAATTAGTGCCACTTTAGTTCAAATCTCAGCACCCAGCGGGTACAAACTGCCTGGAATTAAATATGTGGCTGAAGGATTCAGTGTGGAGACCCAGAAAGAGAAACTAAAAGTGTTTCAGTCAGGACGGTCATTAAAAAATAAGAAGTTGCTTAATAACTTTATGATTATTTTAAACATTTTATTTACTTTACACTGTTTATGGTGTATATATTAGTTCTAATATCCACACACTTTTTGTAGTTTGTGTACTCTTAATGGTCCTGTTGTACCATCTACAACTCGCCTCACAGCAAGAACCTCCCGGGTTCGATTCCCAGGCAGACTACCAGTTTCTGTGTGGGTTTACTCTGGGGCGCTCCGGTTTCCTCCCACTGTCCAAAAACATGCAAACTGAAGATACAAAATCATCCATTAGTATGTATAATGTAAATCGATATTCTGGTGTCATGAATGTTGTCTAGAGTGTAAAACATAAATAAATAATAATAAATAAATTACATTTGATTTGATGAATGACAAATTCCCACTTGCAGACACTTTAATACATCAGCGCATTCCAGAAAGAATAAACATTTGTTTTTTTTTTAGCTGACAATAACTTTGTTTGGTTGTGAATTTTATCCTTCCTAAGTTGCGATTTCTGTTGCAGAAAGTTTGTGAACCCTGTAAAAACTTTAATCTGACTTGTTTTAACATAAAGCAGATGAATTATTTATTGTTTTTAAATAAAAGTCAATCTTACCTCTGCATTAATAAAGTTTTGATGTGTGAAGTTTCTTAAGTTGCGACGTTAGGAACAAAATCGAAAGCACCATTTTAGAAGAATCCAGTTGAACCAGAGTTTAAAAGAAAGCGACAAGCGACGTCCATGAGATTCTCCTGAGAGGAGGGACGGTCGGGTGGGGCTCTGTTTACACTATCATTTTACACTGAAGGAAAATATGAGAACCCGTTCATGAACACACACTGATCTAAAACAGGTTCTCGATGTGCAGTTGTGTTTTTTTTATATGTATTATTATTCAAAAATAACTTTATTTCTTTTAAGATCATTATACATTTCCAAAAACATATGGTGGACCTTAATGTACAGTCAACAGATTCGTTGATTAGTTTGTGTAGAAAGATTGATGGTCATTGAACCTTGTCATCGTCTTTAAGTCATTAGTGATTATGAGTGAATTGGTGGCCGGTGGCTTGGTAATAATACATTTATTATACATGTTAAATAACACTTAGTTTCATTCCCCAGCCTTTCTGTGCTTGATTTCCTCCTGATACTCCAGTCATCTCCCCAACATGTTGGTTGTTGTGGGCCAGTTCATGTTTTTTCATGACCAAAATATAAACGTTGACTAGCATGATATGCTAGCTTATAAACAAACAAACAAAACATCCCAATATTCATAGTTCTAACCGTTTTATATGATATAAAGAATAAATATTACACAATTAATTCTTGTCTTAAAGTTTTATGCAAACGTGTCTGCTCCAGCATAAATGTCATGATTAGCATATATAAATATAGCCTACACTATTTATTAAAGATGTAAACTTCTGTTTCCACTTTTGGAATCGCGTCTATAGCAATCGTGCAACAAAACAAATGATTATTATTTTATTTCTAATCGTTTTTACAAATAAATATTTATGTAAACATTGAACGCTAGCATCTTTAATTAGCTCACAGCGTTTTCAGCGGATTGTGGTTGAGTGGTGACACCTTGTGGTGTTAAACTGAAACTACAGAATATTAGTCCAGTACCTGAAGTGAGTTTTTATTTCCTCCCACGTGTTGTAGGAATCCACAAATCCACAATGAGAGCCAATATGAGCCAAATAGAGCTGAAATGTATCTATAATATTTAAACGCAGTTTAATTGAGATGCAGTTATAACTGATTTTTTTTAAAGAATCATAAACAAAGTTACAAAAAGTATCACATTTAGTCACCAGTAAATCATTACATTTTTATTAAAGATAAAGAGTCAAGAAATTCACTAGAAAAAAAATCAATGTATAAAAATTTGTTGGTGGTTTTTATTACACATGAATAATCAACTAAAACTAATTTGTTTATTAAATCTTTATTACAGGAGTGATGATAAGTGATGAGTTTCTACCTGCATCATTATTACATGGACTGAAGTACTGATTCTTCTGACCAGTAAACCAGTAAATATGAGACCAGGGCCTGTATTTATCAAACTTCTTAGAGTGGAATTTTGGACTTAAGTGCTGAAATTTTTTTAGATTTGCTCCTAATCTCAGAGTTAAGTGTAAGTGCAAGTTATCAAAACTCTTAAGTCTAAGAATCACTCTTACTCT
>JAOUQU010401952.1:0-12074 GCA_028566735.1 Ammoglanis amapaensis
CTTGCGAAATTCCATTGGTCCTTCGACTAGTCGACCAATGGAATTTGGCCGACTAGTAATTTTTTCGGTCGACCAACAAATAATCGATTATTTGCAGACAGCCCTACTAAATACATAATGTAATTACAAGACAGCAAGACAGTAACTATGGTTACTTTTATTATTATATATTCATTATGATATCATTATATTTTAGACCATTGTTATTAGTTTTAATAGTATTATTGCTAGTATAAATTGTCTTTTTCTGATATGCATTTATGGACAGTGTAGACTAGTGGGTTGCCCTTTGGACTAAATCCAGGCTCTGTTGGGTCCCTGAACGAGACTCTGACCCCAGCTTCCCCATGTGAAGAAAGAATGAAGTTGTTCCGTACGTCTGTGTATGTGTAACGACAAATAAAAACGTTCTATTTTGTTTTGTTCTATTAGGAAAGGTGTCCACATACTTTTGGCTGCAATGTGTTTGTGAGTGGATTTATTTACTGTGGAAGTTAAGAAATCCTTTCAGGCAGACGGACAGTCAATAAATCAAGCGCTAGCGTACTTCCAGATAAACACAGTAACACGCTTTTAATTAGCCCGTAAACCCTGGATAAAGAAACTCAGCAGGGCTGGAAATGTAAAGCGAGACTAATTATAATAGGAAAATGAGTTTTAATATCCAGACTGTTCAGAGATTATCGGAATAAAAGAACCCGACGCCGTCACATCCGTCATCGTGGCTAATACAGATGCTAAGCTAAATGATTTTAGCTTTTGTTTGATAGCACACACTGTTTAACTCTTACATCAAAAAGAAAAAAAAACTTCCAGACATCCAGACAGACTCGATCAGCTCCTGCAGCCGCGATAAAAACTTTTTAGAACATTAAAACCCTTCGTAAAGTCTTCCGTGGAGTCGCCGACTGGGTTTGTGTTCTAGAGAGATTAGCGTAGATCATAGAATAACCGGAACGGGGCATGGGAAAAAGGGAACATCAGACCCTAAAAAGGAAGATTAGACACCAAAAAGAGCATCGGATAAAAAAATGAAAACATCGGAGACCCCGAAATGGAAATCAGACTCATGTGGCATCTCGAGTGAGATGAATAACCGGAACAAGACTAAAAATGGAGAACATCAGACCTTAAAAAGAGGAAGAGCAGACCACAGAAAGGACACATCAGACGCTAAAAAAAGAACATCAGACCCCCAAAAGGAGAAAATCAGACCCTATAAAGAACAACAGACTCCAAAAGAACAGACCTAAAAAGGAACATGATACTCGAACAAGAACATCACACTCAAAAAGAACCGCAGACCATAAAAAGGACGTTATCAGACCCTTAAAAAGATTATCAGACACCAAAAAACAAGAACATCAGATCATAGAAAAAAGCATTAGACCCCAAAAAGGAGAACATCAGACCAAAAAGAAAACCATCAGATCTCAAAAAGAGAACTTCAGACCCTTAAAAAGAATATCAGACCCTAAAAAGGAGAATATCAGACCCCCTAAAAAACTTTAGACCCTAAGATCAGACCCCTAAAAAAACATCAGACCCCAAAATAAAGAACATCAGACTTTTCAAAAGAACATCAGACCCCACAAAAAACATCAGCCCCCCCAAAAGGAGATCATCATACCTTTATAAAGAACATCAGACCCTAAAAAAGGAGAAGATCAGACCCTGAAAAAAATATCAGACCTTCCAAAAAATATCAGACCCCCAAAAAGGAGATCATTATACCTTTATAAAGAACATCAGACCCTAAAAAAGGAGAAGATCAGACCCTGAAAAAAATATCAGATCTTCCAAAAAATATCAGACCCCCAAAAAGGAGATGTAGCAATACTCTCTCTCTCTCTCTCTCTCTCTCTCTCTCTCTCTCTCTCTCTCTCTCTCTCTCTCTCTCTCGTCCTGATGATAAATGATGGTGAAGTCTGACCTCACCCTTGCTCAGGTTCTCTCATCATGTATCCTGACCTCTGTGTTCTCTCCTGACCTTTATGAAATGTGAAGCAGAGAAAATAAATTCACATCATTGAGGTGAAGATTCCACTCGTGAAGGTCATCAAACCATTCAGACGAGCTCATGTACACGTGTCCAGATACTTTTGATCACGTCGCTGATCTGCTTTTAAAAAAGAAAAACTTCTGCTGAATCCTGAATGTTTACAGCTGATCGTGAAACACAAACAAGAACCCAAATTGATCTGTTTATTTATTTATTACCTCATTAATTTTTTATGTCCCTATTTTATGTAGTTATTTATAATAATGTAGTTATTGATTGTTTATTATTCATATATTTTTAATTCATTTATTTACTCATTTAGATTTTTATTAATTAATACAGTTTAATGCAGTTATTTATCAAAATATATTATTATTATTATATTAATATCGTTTACATTTTCTACATTTTATGTTACGTTATTTATTATTATATTTATACATTATTTATTATCTATTTACATACCTACGTAAATTCATTAATGTATTTATTCAGCATTTTTATTTTCATTTGTTATATTTTGTACTGGTTCTGATCTGATTCTTTATTTTAATGTATTTACTTTTTTTAAGTTTTTTAATGTATTCAAGATTTAGTTTGCTAATTTATTTCAGTAATAGTTCAAGTTTAATGAATTAAACAACAATTAAATTATAAAAATTGACGTTACTGAGCTTCCGTTGTGTACACACTGTGTATCGTGTTGCCAGATTGGATGTTTTCTGTGCATCTTAGCATATTGAAGGTTTTTATGTTATTTAAAATGTAATGTCTAACAAATCATAGCACAAAAAAATAATTCATTAATAATAAAAGTGCAGGTTACACCTATCATTAAATTAGGCATTTATCTTTATGCTTTTATTTTTATATAATTTTCTATTCGTATTTTATTCTTTACTTATTTACGCAGTTATTTGTGTATTAACTTTAACATTTTTTTCCTTACATCAATATTTTTATTCATTTATTTACTCATTTAAATGTATTTATTTTTGCATTTACTTAGTTTGTATTTATATACTTCCCATTACCTGTGTAGTCATCGAACAGCCAGCAGAGGTCACAATACCAGCAGGAACTTGTCAGTAAACAAATAATACAAACACTAACAAGCTCTCACATTAAAACTTAGTGGTGTGAGTATCATTTTACTCCTAAAAGAACCAACAAAAGAACACCTTCATCCTGGAGAACCCAACCCAGAGCATCCAGCAACCCCCCCCCATACTACCCCACTACACACTATTCTACCCATACTACCCCACTACACACTATTCTACCCATACTACCCCACTACACACTATTCTGCCCATACTACCCCACTACACACTATTTGTCCATACTACCCCACTACTGACTATTCTCTCCGTACTACCCCATTCATACTGCCCCACTACATACTATTTTGTCCATACACCCCCTCCATACTACTCCACTACACAATAATCTGTCTATACTATGTCGCTCCATGATACCCCACTACACACTACTGTCCATACTACTCTTCCCTCCGGACTACCCCACTATACATTACTTTCCATCTTACCCTCTCTCCATCCCACCCCCCTTCACAACACCCGCCATACTACTCCCTTTTATACTAGTCTTCTCTAGACGGCAACCTCCTTATTACATATTACCCACTTTATAGTACCCCCACCAACTACTCCCCTCCACACTACCCCTTCCAAGCTCCCTCTTCCATACACATCACACCCCAAAAGACTATCAGACACTGTCATTTGTTATTTTATTTATGTTTTTCACGGTTATGGCGGGTTATACAAAGTAATGGACGTGGTCCCACTATCGGCAACAATATATCACCAGCTTCTCCAACAACGTTCCTCAGATGTTAGATCTTGTTAGGAGAACGCTGAGTGGCCCTGGCAGAAGAATTTGGACCCCATGCTGTGGAAGCTGTTCCCTTCAGTGATAATTAGCGTATATCACATTGGGGCGGTGTGCACGATGGCGGGTTTATGTCGTAGTTTAATGTGGAAGAGCCACAGGCGTCGCAAAATGAGACGACCCACCATAACAGAGACGGATGCCGCCTGTTGTGAGGCGAATTAGGCAGGAACCTGTTTGAACAGAGCAGCTCCTGTTCCTTCAGTTAGTATCAGTCTGACTGCGGTTCTATCCTGGTCAGGGTCACACTGGGTCTGATTCATTTTAGGATCATATAAAATGGTGGATAAGCTGGCTACTTATGGTGATGAAACTGAACCCGGGTGGTAATTCACCCACCAAATTATTCTGCAAATGATCCTCCATCACACATACACAGTGCTTGAAACCAGCAGAAATAAACAAAGGTAAATTGTCGCCCACTAGTGGATGACTCTCTTTCAGGTGCTTGATGTTTTTTAATGCTCTGCTTGAATGACCACCTGCAAGGGCTGACCTTTCAACTGTGATATAATAACACATCAAAGTTACGACATGTGGATTTATAACACACACACACACACACACACACACACACACACACATGTGAGAATAAACACACATCAGCATCACACAGTGATGCACTATGGCAGCTTGGTAAACTTCCAAAAAGGAGGCCATCATACCTCAATGACATGGACACCAGTCCCCCAAAAAGGGGATTAGACCCTCAAATATGATATCAACTTCATACGTCCAGGACAAGGACGTCGGTCTCCAATAATGGAGAACATCAAACCCTCATGACAAGTCCATCAGTGCCCAAAAAGAAATAAGACACCAGACAAGATAAGAAACCAAAAACGGGGGTTATACAAATAAAATCAGTCATTTAAACCCCAAAAGAGGGGTTAATAATCCTAAACTTAGCATTAGGAAGCTTGACTGGGGTTATGGCAGACCACCAAAAAACAGAACATCATCACTATATGGGGTGGTCTGATGCCCATCATTTGCTCCACAGGAGCATCAGACTTGCTTCAAATCGGGCTGTGTTCCAAATCACACTGCAAGTAACTATGATGTGCACCTGTGGCTGGACCGAAATCGTCTGCACGTACCCCTGCGTGTTATCTCCAGCGTAATAAAGCAGTGCTGCAGAGACACTCAGCGACTGCTCGGGGAGACAACGAAGGTCGTAATTCTGCTTTAAGGTGCGGAAAGACTCCTTTGTTTATTGCACCGCATAAATGACTTTGACCTCGGGTGTCAGAGTTCTCGGCGCCACGGCTGACGGAGTGCTGAGATTGCTTTAGACCTAACGACTTAATCGCCCCCCCCCACCCTTCCTCATCGGGCTTGAGAAAGTATTCACACCTTGATTTTGTCTCGTGGAATTAATTAGGAAAATGGCAGTTTAACATCAATCTGCACTCAATTGCACATTTGCAGTAAACCAAAAGGAAGAAAGCACACAGCCCGAAAAGGAGGATGCTAAACTCCCAAAAGTAGAATGTTAACCCCCCAAAAGAGAATGATTCATCTAAAAAGGAAGATACTAGACCCCCAAAACAGAAGTCCCCATAATAAGCCTGTGTTAAAATGTTAAACCTCTCCAAAAAAAAAAGATTCCCATCATGTCTCAAAAAGGTGGAAATCATACCTCTAAAAACTCCAAAAACGAGATTAGAACCAAAGTTGAAGGAATTAGACCTAATGAGGACATTGAACCCCATACATGAGATGCATATAAGTCCAAAAAGCAAGATGTAAAACCTTAAACAATGACAGAAAACGAAAATGAAAGACACAAAAACCCAAAAAAGAGGGAATAAGACACCCTAAAGTGAGAATGTTAAAGCCCAAAAAGAAGAATTAGGTCACAAACTGAAGGAACTCATACCACTAAATTAGAGGATCTTAAACCCCTAAGAAAGAAATTGTACACTATAGGCTTTAGGAGGAGTTACTTCCCCTCAGAAAGAAGATAATCACACACCTAAAAAAGGAGGGTATTAAGCCACAGAACATTTATAACTTAGACCGCCCAGAATAGGACGTTGAATCCCCCCAAAATAGAACATTTGGTGTAAAAGTTATGCAGCACTGAAAACCCTGGTGACCGCCAGCAATGGGAAAGAATCCTCCCTCATCATTCAGTCAGACAATCACTCAGAATAAAGAAGTCTTCATAAGTGCATTTGAAGAAAGCTAAGTATTTGGACATGCCCTCTTTTTAGGAGTGTATGTTGACCTAGAGAGATCAGTAAGTTTGTGTGGGATGTGTTCATATGGACATCACATTGACTCTGCAGGCAGCTTGTCTGTCTAGGACATTTTGTCCAATTAGTCAGCTAAGCTTACCACGCCAGGCCAGACTGTCACTGAGCATCATGGTTGCTTACAGAGCAAATAAATATTTACAGAAACCTAGTGAGACGTTCATCTTTTGCTACTAAGGCATTAATGGAAAGGTGGATGGTGGTCAAGTTATATGTTTAATTTGTGGACTACACATTATAAAAAGAGGGGACTTGTGGGCCCTAGATTGGCAGAGAGCTTGGGGAACAGTATCATGCCTGCTTGCATTGCAATTAAAAAGAAAGCCACAGTTCAGAGCTATGTGCAGGACAGTAACAACTTGGCTGTGATGGGGCTTGAACAACCGAATTTTCTATTACTAGTAAAATGCTTTATTCAGTAGGCAAAAACATATCAACCAAATCAACAGTCTAACATTAGTTTGAACATACAGCTTGTACAGAAAAATTGTTTGGATATATATTTTAATAATGGTTAAATATTCATGATAAAACATGAACGGATAAAAATAAACGATGTGCTGTGATAAAAAATTCATATGGAGGCTCTTCTTGCTAACGGATGTAAACGGCATGGTTCCTCAATTAAGCATTTATGCACTTGGCTGAAGTAAATATAGTCTATTTGAAACGAACCGTAATGTTAGGCGGACTATCACAGCGGTCTTTCACGTCGTCATGCCAAGGCAAAGCCTGAAATGATTAGCAATGTAGAATAATTGGAGTTATTGGTGATTTGGATTATTGCCTTATACAGATTATGTGTTCAATTTGGTTCTTTAGTCTACAAGTCGCCCATTATATGATCTTAAATCCACAAGTTTCCTTTTGTAAAGTCCACAATTCCCCCTCTTGGAAGCTTATAATCCATAGGTCTATATAGTATTATTATTATATTTCCCTTCACTAAAATCTATAGTCACGTTTACCTCTCTAAAGCCTATAATTTACTATTTTCGCCCTTAAGAGTCCAGAAGCTCCGCTCACTAAAGTCTGGAGTTCACTGGGGCCCCTGTCTGGAATCAACAACACATGATCCCATCTCTAAAGTCTGAAGTTCTCTTTTCTGGAGTCCACTAATCCCCCTCTGTGAAGTATGCAGTCTTTAAGCCATCCTCTGTAAAAATCCATACAGTTCCCCTGTCTAAGTTTCCCTATCTAAACCCTACAGCCCATAGATAGAAGATAGAAGTCCACAATTTCCCCTTTTTAATGCATGTCAGAGTCTGAGTCTGAGATCTTCATGTTCCCCTATCTAGAGTCCACAAATCCACCTATCTATACTCTGTGGTCCACAATTCCCTGTGGTCCACAAGTTCCCCTTTTTAAAGTCTGGAGTTCACGAGTTTCACACTTCCCCATCTCTATAGACTGACCTCCCCAATTCCTCATTCTCCAAAGTCTGGAGAACACTCAAAGTCTCAACACTTAGAGTTGAGGACATAATAGTAGTCTAAAAGTTTCCCTCTGTAGAAGGTGGACTCCACAAAAAGGTTTTAGTTTTCTTCGGTTTGCTTTCTTTGTTTAGTTAACATAAGTTAATTTTATTCCACATCTTTCTATAATCAGAACTTCAGATGTCAGAATCTAATCATTGTAGTCGTCTGATTGCTTTGCGAGGTTAGTTGCAGTAACCAGGCCTTGTATTGTAATCCAGGTATGCCTGGCCCGACACTCTTACCCCATCTTCATCATGTCTCCTCTTTAAGAACTGAGGTTTCCTTATTTATGGCCTGAAGCCAATAATTCCAAATTCTACTAGACTCTAGTCTCCTGGTACAGAAACAATAAGGGCAGTTATAGAAGAGGTTAAGAGGTTAAGATAATGGGCTAATGATCAAAAGTTCAAGATTCCAGCCCCACTACAACCAAGTTGCCTCTGTTGGGCCCTTAAGCCTATTTTTTTTATGTTTCATTGTAATTGTAAGTCGCTTTGGATCATCTGCTATCGTCAAATGCTAAATGTAAAAAAACAACCACCTGCTAATCAATACACAAAACAATGTCCAAACAAGCCGCCCTCTTAAACCTCTTTCACAATCAGTGACTCTGTGGTCCTAATGATGGAGTGACTTACATCCCAGGGCGCCATCTTATCCAAGGACCTAATCCAAGAACCTTAAGTGGGGAAAATAACTGTTTTACACTAATCATTGGGTCCATCCTAACGTCCATCCTAG
Organism: Ammoglanis amapaensis; assembly: GCA_028566735.1. Classification (NCBI taxonomy): domain Eukaryota; kingdom Metazoa; phylum Chordata; class Actinopteri; order Siluriformes; family Trichomycteridae; genus Ammoglanis; species Ammoglanis amapaensis. The sequence continues at coordinate 8,397 of JAOUQU010401952.1, forward strand.
GTTATCCAATACCATCTGGTTTGTTTCGTCCACATTACAGGAACAAACCAAACCACTACGTATTAGGAGGATTATTGGATGCAGTCTGCCAGCACTGCAGGACATTTACAACAGCAGAAAATCAAACAGTGCCAATAAAATTACAACAGACCCCTCTTATTCTGGACATTCCCTTTTTCGAACACTTCCTTCTGGCAGAAGATTAAGGACAATTAAAAACAAGCACAAACAGGCATGCAAGCAGCTTTTTTTTCCCCATCCACAGTTTCTCCCTTGGCTAAACATTTGTTAAGAGTCGATCAAGACTGTTAAATATGTAACATGTCATTCATGTGCAATGTAATTTTCTTTTGTGTATTATTATGTGTACTATTATGTGTATTGCTAAATTTCTCATATGTTTAACACATAATTGTATATGTATGAACTTATACGGATACGTGTAGGTGTATTTTTGACAAAAAAAGAGATTAAATTCTTGAGAAACACAACATATTTATGCTCAGATCAAAAACGGTTGATAAAACATGTAGGACATTCTTAGACATCAGAATGTCAGGTTATCTCTCCATCACCACAACATAATACAGAACTGGAAGTCTATAAGTTCCTTTGTCTAGAGGTTCTCCTCTCTAAAGCCGGAAGTCAACAAATCTTTCTCCCTAAAGTGTGGAGTCCATATTTTTTTAGCTTGAAATTCACAAGTCCACTTATATTGGAATTGATTGATTAAAAAGAGCTCCCAACCATTAGGACTAATTCTATAGGAGCATTTCATTCACCCCTCTTGTTCATGTGAAGTTTAGTAGGTAGGAAACTGCACCATTTAAAATTATATTCCAATCCAAAGGAACTCTGGGCCATAAAGAGAGGAATGCTTTTACAACATGTACATGTTATCCTCTATACTGAAATCTGCTGGAACATTTATACATTCACCTTCATAGATAATGTTAACACTCATATTAATATAAAAGTTTTTTTTTTAGTCATGAACGGAGTTATCAGAGTGGCTGTGTATGTGTAACGTATGACTCAAACCACCATCTTAATCTGCCTCTTTGTCAAAAACAAAATTCTTTAACAAAGTATCTGAGTACGATCAGTCTCTTAGGTAATCGTACAGATTTTGAGATTCCATGTGCTTTAAATCATCCCCCAGCTTGGTACATTGTACAGATAATCCACTGTGTGTAGAGGTACAAGGTCTCAGACTGTTCGTATCCACTATTACTTGAATTTATGAAGTTTTTTCTGGGTAAATGGCAAAATTATATGAACGTACACCAAAGTTTTGAAGAAAGAAGTAACAAAATTTTCAACGTCTCTACTTTTTTGAAGTTTATGAAGATCATCTCAACCTTGGGAGTGATGAGAGACAACATGATCCAGGATTCGAACTCACCATCCTCACATCATATCTGCAGCTAATCAGCGACATTTTATTATTTATCAACAGACATTGGAATATCAACACCTTCTTCAATTGTTGGTGCTTTGGATGACACGTCTACTTTTACAAAACACTGTTGCTATTTTTTTTCCTTTAAATACAAAATCATTTTTTCAAAAGCATTTTTTAGTTTGTATTTATTGTATTACTTTGTTTTTTATGATACTTTATGTCAATGTTTGTCAGTCTAAACACTATCTTAGAGAAAACAAGAATTTTCAGGCCAGTCGATCTTCTTCAGTTGTTATGTTGTTAAATCCATTTATGATGGAATTAAATAGACATACCAGTGAGCAGGATTTCAAATTTCCAACAACTTTCATTCAATAATGCATCAGTAGGATTTGCTGAAGAGAAAATTCTGATCCACTGAAATCAGAACAAAAGAGACTGTGTCAGAAGATTAAGAACACCATTAGATGTCTGTTGGAGTCCATGGTGGATCATAACTTTATGGGACGCACATAGAATACAATAAAGAGGGCAGGTGGTTTAATTGTTATCGCTGACAAATGAATAATGAGAACAGCTTTGTTTCTATTGTTTAGATTTCATTGCATGATGTTGTGACGTTTCCTCCTCAATATTTGTGCACACCCTTGTTTAACAAATGATGAATTTCTTTAACAAATGAGAGCGAGAGAGTCAGTTTCATTGTGAAGCTGGAGCACAGAATGAAAATCACTAAAACTGGATTTATTGTATTCCTGAGGATGAACTAATGTGATATTTTTGGGGGTAAGTTTTTACTGAGTTTCTTTTATACCTAATCTTACAAATTCTATCCACACATTACATCAAGCATGTTATGTTATATAAAGTCTTCATTCTTAGATTTAGCACCAGGCTAAAAACCAGAGTGTTGCAGATTCAAGCTTTATCTCAATCAAATAGAACAAGACCATGTTTACAATGGTGGTACATTTGGTCACAATTCTGCTTGATTTTGTTGAAATGTTCAATTGTCAAATTTTAACCTGATCCAACATCCCAACATATCAGAAATAAACATTCAAAAGTCCTACCCAACTAACATTCAGATAACTTTTACCAATGTTATTTAAAGTTCTCCTGATGTTCTGTGCAAACATTCTCACTATAACATTAATAGGACTTCCTATAAACTTTACATGACCATGATTAATTGTAACAATGTTCATGTAAATTGGCCAGAACAACACATAATAAAAATTAGATTTTACATGTTTAATAATAATATTAAGCTTAATGTAAAAAAAAAAAGTTTAGGTAATGTATTTTAAACATTTTCACCTTATGGTGGGAAATGTTGCGAGAACGTTAAGAAAAACTGGGCAAAATAACAATAATGGAACGTTTCAGGAACGTTCTTAAAACATAATTTGGTTAGCTGGGTAACAGTTCTTACATGTTTCCTCGATCATCAATGTTGTTAATATTCAGAAAATATTTGTATATTTAAACACTGTATTCGTTCAGATGCGCAAATTTAACTTGCGGAAGTGCTACGTAACATTTGTACGTGTACACTGCTCACAAGAAATACGGTTGTTCTGGAGTTTGAAAGTAAATTCGTGCTGATATTCGTTTCCAGTTTTATTCCCATGGATCAAAACAGAGAATATTTGCACATGATTCGAGTCGGTAAGGTTTTTTTAATTGACTGTAGTTGAAAAGTTTAGAACTGTTGCTCACGACAACCACATGTCACATTGCCGATTCAATGCAGCTTTAATCTGTAGCCTTCAAACTGATAAAATATTGCAAATAAGTCCATATTATTAATTTAGTTTCTCATCAGTTGCAAAATTTTAAATTATTTGTTTTGTTTTGTTTGTTGCTGTCAACGTGTTTTCAATGCGGAAAAACAAACCAATGAAGCTAACAATTAGCATTTTATAGCATATAGCACGTTAGCTTCTTAATGCACAGTAAAAACTTTCAATCAATAAACATCATTTACTGTAATTTACATCATATTTGCTGTTCATGTTATATCAAACCAGCAATTAATCAATGAAATGTAACAAATGCAATTTATTTTATTTAAAGTTTGCTCTGAACGAAATGTGCAAGCCTCATCGACAACGAGCCCTATTACAGCCGTTTCCCAGTAACGCTGTTATTATATCATACATGTTCAAATTAGGGCCGGGACTTTAACGTTTAGCGTTAATTTCGATTAATTAATTACAAAGATTTTAACGCGTTAAAAATTTTATCGCAATTAATCGCATTTTGGAGCC